>PVKA01036990.1:0-21357 GCA_004027165.1 Ctenomys sociabilis | reverse complement strand
TATAGGGGCGTACCACCATGCCCGGTTCCAGGGCCTGCATGGTGTGCCCAGGGTTCAGATTCCAGCTTTTAAAGAAACATTGTTATAAGTGATGAAATTTGAGTCTATTGCTATGATTCTGAGATCAAAGATCAGTGGAAATCCTGAAGTTCTTAAAGAAGTGTGCCAATCAAGATTCAACATCAGGGTGAGGTTGACTTTATTTTTTGACTTGGGCAATTGTGCTAGCTGAATTTAAATGCAGGGATGACACAATGAAATCTGAATATTACAAGGCTTATTACTTTAAGAAATGATAAGCTTAGAAAATGGTCTGAAAAATGGGCAAAAGTTTCATCATTCATCATGTCAGTGCTCCATGTCACACATTACTTCTGTTGTGGGAATTTCTGTAAAATAAAGCCAGTAAAATATTCCTCACCCACATTATTCACTCAATCTGGCACCATGCAACTTCTGCCTCTTCTCCAAAGTTAAAATGACAAAGAAGGTAAATATGTTGACTTAATTTAGGACATTCAGGCAGCAAAGCCTGCAATTAAAGATGTGAAAAGGGACATCCAGAGGTGCTTGAGAAAGTGGAAAGAATGATGAGATAAATGTCTTTGAAGTAAGAAGTATTTTGAGAGGAATCAGTGATAATGTGTCTTCTACTGTAATATAAAATTTTTTTAAGAAATGCACTGTAGGTCTTTTTCTTTGCATTTTAAAATTTTTATTCTTTTGATGCAGGGTCTTGCTACACAGCTATACCTGAAGTGAGCCTCCTGCTTCAGCCTTCCCAGTGCTGGGATTACATGTGCCACCATGCCTAGACTCGGTCATAGGCTCAGAGTGCCCAGAGTGGGGCTGGCAAGGCATATAGTCCTGGAGGTTGAACTCATGTCCTTGTGCTTGCTAGGCAGGCTCTGAGACTGCCAAGCTCTCTCTCCAGCCTGCACCATAGTTTTTGATCAGATCTCATACATCATTTCTTTGTGTTGATCACATCTCATGTATCACTTTCTCTGTTAGATGTTTTGAAATATTCAGTTGTTGTTAATTTTAATTATCATAATGTGTAGCATTGGATACTCTTCTGTCCAGTTGTTCCCTAATACCCAGTAACCACTTTTTTCCCCCATCTCTCGCTCTCCCACATCTTTCCCAGGCTCTGTAACCAATATTCTTCCAGATCAACTTGTTAGCTTCTACATGGGAGAACATACAGTATTGGTCCCTCTTTGCCCAGTTCATTTCACTAACATAATGTCCTCCAGTTCCATGCATGTAAAAGTATTTTAAACTGAAATTGTCTAAGGGTTGATCTAATCAGTCTGATGGTGCAACTATTGTTGCAGTTTATTTTCACTAGCAGAGGTCAGGACCTTGAAAAAAAGAAATCTCAAATAAATTCAGTGGTAAAATAATTTGGTTTGTATCTAGAATATATAAAGAATTTAAAAGAAGCAGGCTTCCAAAATTTAAAGACTCAATCCAAAAATGGGCACCTGAGATGAATATACATGTCTCAGATGAAGAAACACAAATGGCAAATAAATACATGAAAAAATGTTCAACAGCATTGGTCATTCAAGAAATGTAAAGTAAAATAACACTGAGATACCATCTCACTCCAGGAAGAATGGCTCTCATAAAGAAATCAACTAATGACAAGTGTTCTAGAGGCTGTGGAGAAAAAGGAATCCTTCTCCATTGTTTGTGGGAGTGTACAGTGGCACAACCACTGTGGAATCAGTGTAGATATTCCACAAAATACTGAGATTAGAGACCTCATTTAACCCAAGTATTTCCCTTCTGGATATTTTTCCAAAAGAACTGAAAACATCATTCTGTAATTATGTATGTGTACCCATGTTTATACCAGCATAATTTATCATAGTTGAATCTTAGAAACAACTCAAATGTCTGTCAACTGACAAATGGATAAAAAAGATGCAGTATTTTTATACAATGGAGTATTATACAGCTATAAAGGAAGATAAACTCAAGGTTTTTATAGGTAAATGGATGCAACTACAGACTACAATAGTCCCTTGCTATTTCGTGTTTCAATTTTTGTAGACCCAGTTTTTAAAAACATTTTTATATATTTATTTGCCATTTGTATTTTTCTTTCTAAAATTTTATTTTATTTTTTAAATATAAATTTTATTATTTATTTATTTATTTATGTATTATTTTTAAGTGATTAACTTTATTAATTAGACATGTGATTGTCATGAAGTACAATTAATCAATCAAACAATGATTGTATAAAACAAAAGCACCAAATCCTAAATATAATACCTTTTACTTATATTTTATTTTTTATTTTATTGAAGAACAAATAGCAATGAGATAGTTTCAAGACAAATTAACAGGACAGATTCGCTAAATTAATACATTGCAAACTGTTTTCTTAATGTTTTGATATCGTACAAGGTGCATACATGATATTATACTTACAGACATTATTATATCAGATGTCTCTAATCAGTGAATTAAGAAAGTACAGCTGTTTACTTATCTTATTTTTTTATACCTGAATTATATCACAGATTCAATACTTAATACTTTCTACCTTGTTATTTTCCTAGTGGTTGTCCATAGTACTAGAAGCTGACATAATATCTTGTCCAACTACTATTAGTGCAAATCTTGCTTCTCGTAGAATTACGCAGAAGTATGGCATATTTATCCTAACTGTACTGTTTATACACACACATCATGATTCTTCCTTTGTATATCCCTTTTTTTGTCTAGACCTGTTAAAGATGGGCACTCCATTGTCATCAAACCAATTTAGGTGCCTGAATTCGGTGACACAATCCAACACAGTCCAGCATTCCACAATAATAGTGAGTTATCTGAAGAAGTTGTTGACTGTAGCCATTTATAGCTCAACTTATTATTATGGCCCCATGTTGTATACCTCATTTTTATACATTTCTGTTGGATGGTTAAGACTGAGATAGAGCAAGACCTATATACCAAAATATGTAGCTTTTGTTTCTGATGAGGTCAGTGAAATCCCCTCAGGGTTTATCTTGTAATCCTGTACCTTACTGTGTAGATCCTTTGTCTATGTCATCCATGTGGATGAGTCTTGGCCAATGCTTGACCAGTTTGCTCTCCATGAAAGCCTGAGAGAAAGTTTTCTTTCCATGTGACTCTCCCAAGGTACACTACAAATCATTGATCTCCTTCCTCTGTGGCTCCATAATCTCCTTGATTAGAAAATTTGAGGCACAACTGAGTTTCATGATGTTACAGTACAGGTTCTCCTATGTCCTGAGTCTTCACTGACTCATACTTCACTCGATGTTAAAATCAAGAAGTTTATATTCGTATAATTGGAATTCTCAAAATAGAAAGGAGTAGGCAACAAATATTTAAAGATTTAAAGCTTCTGAATTTAGTTGAACTTATAAAACCACATTTCCTTTTGTACGAGAAATTTGAATGAAATCATACCCAGATACACAAAATGAAATTGTCCAAAACATATTATAAAGAAAAAATCATTAAAGAATATACATAAAAAATTGGAAGAACGAAGTTAAATAGGATCTTATTCCACAGTAGAAGGAAAAGAAAAAAAAAAAAAGAAAGACCAAGTGTGTAAGAAACTAGACTAATTAAAGTACTGAAAAAAAGGAAAAAACCAGATCTGTCTTCTTTGAATTTTGTACTTAGTAAACATACCTTTGAAAACTAAAAGGAAAATATTTACCAGTTATACAAACTGGAAATATTCTAATACTTCCAGACATAGCATATAGGAAATAACAAAGAACACATATGAGAAGGTAAGAGAAGTTGCTGTGTGCTCCTGAATGAAGAATAAAGAGCTCTCCAAATGATAGTTATGCAGGACTATGTAAAATATGTTAGATGAACCCATTGAAAAGGTCATTAAAGATTTCTATGAAACAGTATGAATTTTATGTCGAGTTATACACATATCTTTTTCATGTATATGTGTGTGTGTGTGTGTGTATAAAAGATAGGGAAGAAGTAACATAAAGTCAATGGAAAATAGAAATATACCTTTTAAAGTTTATAATATTAGGAGAAATCATACCATGTGTTTTAAATAGATTGCAAGTCAAATATACAGTATAATCATTAAAATAAAAATTAGGATTAAGCAATTTTCAGAAAATTAAATATTAATTCATTAAAAATTAAATGTTTCAAAACAATGGAACTAAGAAAAAGTTTTCATGATAGTAAAGAATTACTAAGAATAAATTATAATATAAATATTGGAATGACAAATAAATGACCAGTTTAGGAATAGGATATAGCACAAAGTTCTAGTGTGTTGTGGATATGGATAATGTCCATGACACTTACTGGTGGTCAGGTGTCACTTGTGGGACTGAGCTACTGCTATTTCCTTGATATTTCACTTCTCTATTGTACTTGAAAGAGAGTTTTGCAGGGCATATCAGTCTGGGTTGCAATTTGTTTTCTTGTAAGACTTGAAGTACTTTGTTCCATGTTCTTCTTGACTTGATGGTTTGTGAAGAGAAATCTGCCATTATCCTAATGGGTTTTCCTTTAACTGTGATCTGTTTCTTTTCTTTAGTGGCTTTTAGAATACTGTTCCTGTGCTGAATTTCTGGGATCTTGATTACTATATGTGTAGGAGTGGTTTTAATTGGGTTGACATTATTTGGAGTTCTATATGCTTCCGTTTCTGAATGTCAGATTGTTGCCCCATATTTGGGAAGTTTTCTGCTATTACTTCTGCCCATATTCTTTTTATATAATTTGCATTGATTCCTTCCTTCTCATTGATGCCTATTAGTTTCACATTGTTCATCTTTGCATCGTCTTGCAGGTGTTGAATTATTTTTTCCTGCATCCTACTTCCTTTTAAGTGATCGTTTCTTATTTTTTCACTTAGTTACAATGGTGTCTTTTAGGTCTGAAAGTCTATTCTCACTTTCATTCAAATGGTTTTTCCAGCTTGTGATTGAGGCTTTAAATTCCTGTATATCACTTTGGAACTGCTGCATGCATTCTATTTCTTTCCTACACTGCTTATTCAAGGATTCCATCATTTTTATTTTCTGCTTTATTTTTAATCATTGTCTTCTTTAGAAGCACTTTGTACTTCTTTCATTATAGTTATCACTTCTTTTTTTACTTGAGAAACTATTTCTGATCTGATTTCCTCTGTACCTTTCAGCAGTTGTTTCTGTACTTCACATGCTAGTATTTCAGAGATTTCAAGGGTGTGATTTTCAATTTCTTCTATGCTAGTGTCTTCTGCATTTGTTCTGGGTGGGCTCAGGGCTTGAGAATGCATTTTGTTCCTTCTCTTTGTCATTTTATACAACATAATTTTATACAAAATAAAAATGTGTTATGTTCATAACTTTCACACAATTGATGACATATAGAGCAGTAAAGATTATCATGCATGTCACATTTTTACATATCAAAAAGTCTCATTGAATTAAAAAGCAAAAGGAAAGATCAAGCACAGTGGTCTGAAACCTACTCATAGGATTTTAGGATTTAACAAATGGCAAGAAGTGTGAAATTTTAGGCCACAACATTGTTGACAACAAAACAATGATAAATGCAAGAGCACAGATTTTCACATTAATAACAGTAAAAGCTACATAACCAATCACTAATACAAAAAGAAGTCCAAACCTAAACATTAATACAAAAAAGAAGAAAAAAATGAAAACCAGGAAGCAGATAGGAGATTAAATGAAGATTTGTCAATTAAATACCTGTTTTAAAGAAATATGTAGAACATAACACAAAAATGATATTTATCAATAAGATTTCTTAGTTTTCTTATATACTTCTCTAGAATTAGAAGAGAATTTGTCATTTAACATGGGAATGTGATTGAAATGAATTTTTCTTTAAAATAATTGCACAGTTTGAGAAAAATGTACACGTTTGTTTTATAGACATATCCCTAAACTAAGATGTATAGTATGGAATACCTTTTCTTTTTTTTTTAGTGCATGAGTTGTCTAATTTCCCCATATTTCAAATTGCTAAGGACTCTGGCAGCATCTACACCAAACACTAATCTTTCAGAAATTTTATTTCTAAATGAATAAGCCATGAAGCCAGGACAAAATATTATTTATGATTCACATAAACAATTGTGTTCCTGAGGCACAAATCATAGAGCTATTGAAATTACCAGCTGGACAATACTATGAAGATAAACTAATGAAATGATAGATTAAGTCTTGTATAGCATATTGTTGGATTTTGCTTCCTAATCCACTCTGCCATTCTATCTCCTTTAATTGGTGATTTGAGCCCATTGATGGTTATAATTGAGATGTATTGACTTATGTTTGACATGTTATTTACCTGCTGTTGTATATCTCTTTTTCTCTTGTGTTTAATTGTTTGCCTTATTTGGTGGATTCTTTCCTTTCTCGTTCATGGAGTTGTGGGCCTTTTGATACTTCTCTCGAATATCTTTTAGCAGTCTGTGTAGGGTTGGCTTTGTCATCATGAAATTCCATAGTTGTTCTTTGTCACTTCTCCATTAAACTTGAGTTTTGCAGGGTATATCAGTCTGGGTGGGAATTTGTTTTCTTGCAAGAGTTGAAGTACTCTGCTTCATGCTCTTCTTGACTTGATGGTTTGTGAAGAGAAATCTGCCATTATTTTGATGAGTTTTCCTTTAAATGTGATCCATTTCTTTTCTCTAGTGACTTTTTGTATACTGTTCCTGTGCTGAATTTCTGAGATTTTGGTTATTATACATCTGGGTGTTTGGAGTTTTGTATGCTTTGGTTACCTGAATGCCAGATTGTTTCCTCGTTTTTGGGAAAATTTCTGTTATTACCTCTGATCATATTCTTTTTATATCATTTGTATTGACTCCTTTTATTTTGGTGGAACTGGAGATTGAACTCAGGGCCCTATGTTTACGAGGCATGCACTTATTCTACTAAGCTATCTCCCAAGGCCCTCTATTTCTTTTCTATATTGCTCATTCAAGGATTCCATCATTTTTATGGCCTCCTCTACTTTTTTATGTGTCTTCTTTAGAAGCACTTAGTACTTCTTTCATTATAGTTATCATTTCTTTCTTTTGCTTCAGAAATTGTTTCTGTTCTGGTTTCTGACCTTTCTGCAGTCATTTCTTTACTTCAGACACTATTATATCAGCGATTTCAGGTATGTGATTTCCAGTTTCTTGTATGCTATTGTCTCTTGCATTTGTTCTGGGTGGGCTTGGGGCCTGAGAATGTATTTTGCTCCTTCTCTTTGTCATTTTGTCTTCTGGCCTTTTGTGTAGAACTTTGGTACAGTTATTACCTTAGCACCAAGCTAAGATCTACCAAGCTCAAACTCATCCAGGTAGGTGTGGCTTGGGTCTGGCTGCTGTGTTCCACGTTTTCCTGCTGTAGCCTTTGTGGATGAACCCTCTATGCCACTCTGGCAAGATGTCATGCTCCTGGATCAGCTGGCTGCTTTCTGCATGGAGTTCTGCCACAGGGTCCACACTGGGCCTGTCTGGTGGAGGAAGTTCCACTCACCTGCCAGGCCTGGGCACTGGCTGGAAGGAGGATCCGGCAGGCCCTGGGCAGTTTCTCTCACCCGCTGGGCTTTGCAGACCATTTTGCTTCATGGGTTTTCAAAGTATGTTAATCTAAATTATTAATTTTTTTTGGCTGGCTCAGCCCATTCAGAGAGTGGGGCTGATGCAGCATGTGGTGCTGTAGATGGAACTGTAGTCCCCTGTGCTTATCTAAGCTTGCTTAAACAGGTACTTTAGACCACTAAGCTATCTCACTGGCCCCAATCTAAATTATTTATTGTGGATTTCTCACTATATTGTGTGATTTTGCAGTATCATACAGCATAAGTGCATTGTTAAAATTACTAGGTTTATGAGTTTAGAAAATGGTTAAGAACATTAGAAATGTTTTAAAAAAGTATAATAAAGGTTTATAAGAGTGTGGGAAGGATTTATAAGGGCTTAATATATATACATACATATATACATATATATATGAATACTAACATAAATATAATGTCACTACTTTGCTGATTTTCATTTATCATGAGGATTTCTAGAACTTAACCTCTGCGATCAGTGAACTCGTGACACAAATCTGACTTGCATGTGTAAACATCATATTGTCTCCATAATGTAAGAATCTGAAAGAGTGAGTAAAATCTGAAAGGTACAATAGATATAATAAGGCCAACCAAATAGCTCAGCAGATTAAAACACCTGCAAGCAGGCACAGGGGCCACCAGTTCAATCCTCATGCCTGCCGTGCTGGCCTTGCTCCAGGGGTGTGCTGAGATGGTGATTGAGACTGGGTGTGGCGGCACGTGCCTATAGTCCCAGCACTCGGGGGGCTGCAAACAGGAGAATCACTGAGGCTCATCTAGTAGTGAGGCCCTGAATGCCCTGTATACGCTTTCCTAAAAATACAATGAAAAAAAATAGATATAGTAAAAGGGAAACTGCTCAAAAGGAAAAATAATTGGAATGAGGGAACAGAGAAAAAAAAAAAACGAAGGGGAAAAACTATCATTCATATATATATATATATATATATATATATATATATATATATATATATTATACTTATCCATTTATGTATATGCACAGGATAGCTAAGATGACTGTAGTACTAATATCTTTCTCTTTTGTCACGTATTTGCTACAAGGTCTTGCTATGCAGCTCAGATTCATTGTGATCCCCTTGTTTTCAGGTTCTCCAGGGCTGGAGTTACAGGCTTGTGCCACCGTGCCTGATCTTGATAGCCACCTCAGCATGCCTGGGGGCAGGGCCAGCGTAGCATGTGGTGCTGGGGATCAAACCCTGGTCTCCACACTTGCCTAAGCAGGCACTTGGTTCACTGAGTTATCTCACTGACCCTGTACTATTAATTTTTATTGGTTTTTTTTGAAGGGAGCACTTAATGCTTAAAATTTTTATTTTGACCAATTTTAAATACTTGTATCTGGTAATAAGAACCACTGCTTTGAAAACCAAAATTCTTATTATCTTTTTTTTTTTTATTTCTGTGTCTTGTCTAATGGCTTAACTTTTATTTTATAATTTTCTTTAAGAAAACTAAAACTCTTACGATGTATTCTTTTTGTAATATGTACAGTGTGGCTTAGACTTAGAGAGCAGGAATACTTGTGTTTTATTGTTTACAGAGAGCACATTTCTGGTTGCCACACCTCATCTTTGTTGCCACTCATCACAGACTTCTTGGTCTTAAAGCATATTCCTTGAGTTCTCAGTCCCCAGCCTGTGACGCTGTGTGTGGATGTGGGACTTTAGGAGGTGGGCTTAAGCTGACAGAGGTTATGGGCGGTGTGTCTTTGAAGGGGAACTGAGACCCTTCATCTCTGTTTGTTTCTAGCTACTGAGATAAACAGACCTATTCCAGCTGCTTCTGTCATGAGGTGCTTTGCCACCCTGGCCCAAAGAATGGGGCTAAGTAACCTAAAGTGGAAACTGCTGAAGCTATGAGCCAAAATAAATCTTTCCCTTTTTAAATTGATTGTTGCAGGTTTATTCATTTATTTATCTTTTTGAGATATTATACAATTGAATCTCTTTTAACGAGTCTGTGTAGGATACCATATAAAACTAATTGGACTGAGGATCTTTTCAGCTTTTTTCTACATGGCTTCACTATGCAGTTCAGGATGATCTTGAACTCATTTTGTAGCCCAGGCTGTCCTCAAACTCACACCAATGCAGGTTTGTGCCACCATTTCCCAGCAGTTACGGGTATGTTTAAAGCAATGACAAAAAGCCGAAAAGATCCCAAGTCCAGTTAGTTTTATATGATATCCTACACAGACTCATTAAAAGAGATTTAATTGTATAGTATTAGAACCTATCATGCTATTTCTACACAAATCAATTAAAGATCATAGAGTATCTTCTATGTGTAAAATAGCCATAGTGCTCCTTCAGTGCTGTATGAGTTTTTATAATGTATATGAGAAACATAAGAATGCAAAGCATGTAAGGTTTCTCAAGAGAGATAGCTCTGAATGCTCCTGCACAGGGCACTTCAGGTGGCCACCTACATGGGGTGTTCTCTGCAGAGATGCACTCTGAGAGAGAGGTGGCAGTTCTTAGTGCCTGAGAGAGAAATATGTCAGGATAAATAGATAGGAGGGGAAATTGACCTGAATGTGCCAGTTATAATTTAGCAGAAGCACACCTCTAAAGTCATTCATCTCTAAAGTTAATGGAGTGTTAATGGAGGAAACATTTTTGTGTGTGTTCGTCTGTGCATTTGCCACAAACTGAGTCACTGACTAAGGCAGCAGAGGAGGAGTGGGACAGTGAGAGTCCTTGGCATGGACCCTGCAGAAAAGCTTGGAATGAGGATGGGTTTGGCCTAAAGGTTGATCTTAACAGAAAAAGAATGTCTCTAGTCTGGTTAAGTTAATATAATCTTATGTAGGTTGGTAAGAAGTAAGTGTTAGTGACAGAGTTGATGTTCTGGGAGCTGTCAAAATCCTCTCCAGAGATGACAGGTAGCATTGTGAGTGAGCCAGCAAGTGACTGCAAGTGGCAGACAGGACAGTGTTTGGGTGCAAAAGACAGCTTTAAAGAAACTGGCTATTTAGATTCCATGAGAATAGACTCAGGATAAAGTGCTTTCAGTTTCTCTCTACAATTGTTTTACTTACTGGTTTTTATTCTACTAATGGATTTAATGAGGTACATCTTGTCAACTTAAAAACAATGGTTGAACTTTGAATTATAATTCAAATTTTGGTTCTTATTTAGATTACTGAAATATAACTTTATTCAACCTTCAAGGAGAAGAGTTGCTCACTTTCCAAGTTAGCATCTGGAACTATCTAGAACTTTTGTTCTGGGGTAAGGATATAACATCTCAGTAAGCAGGTTGTTGTTTTGAATATTATCATATGGGAATGAGCAACTAAACACATAATTTAGTGTGTGTGTGTGTGTGTGTGTAAGTCCAAATTTGACAACATAAGTATAATATAATGGGTTATTGGGTGTCTTTCTTTAACTACTAGTAAAAAAATATGTTCTAAAGCTTACATTTGGGCAGACAGAGTATCTCAGCAGATTAAAGTGCCTATAAGAAGGCTCAGGAGCTGGGGGTTTGATCCCTGGGCCTGTGGTGCCAGCCCTAACCCTGGGGTGTGATGAGATGGCAATTGAGACTGGGCATGGTGGTGTGCACCTGTAATCCCAGCTCTTGGGAGCTGTAAACAGGCTTATCAGTATGAGTCTGATCTAGTAGTAAGACCCTGAACACTCTGTAGACCATTCCCTAAAAAATACAATACAATACAATACAATACAATACAATACAATACAATACAATACAATACAATACAATACAATACAATACAATACAACTTACATTTATTTAGAGCTTTTATAGACATAATTTCTTTTGATAAGCATAACTGCTTTATTTTGGATTCAGAATATCCCCCCAGAGCCCATGTGTTTAAGGCTTCGTCTTACTGCTGTTGAGTGGTAGAAAATTTCAGAAGGGGCACCCAACTGGACATTCCTGGTTGCTGGGGGCATGCCCTAGAAGGAGATTGGGCCCTTGGTTTCTCTTTGCTCTTTTGTCTCCTGGCCTTGAAGTGAACAGCTTTGCTCTCCACACCCTCCCCGGCCTGGTGCACTGCTCACCACAGATCCAAAAGCAGCAAGACCAACTAATCATGGCTAGAACATCTAAATCTGTGAGCCAACATAGTTTTTTTCTGTTTATTAGTTGTCTTAGGTTTTTGTTACAGTATTAGAAAATGAATACAGGAACCCAGCAGGGTGTGTTATTGTTAAAATTTCTTCTTCCCTGAAGTTGGGATCTTTAGGTGGAGAGTCGGGCTTTTCAGCCCAGAGTGAGGACTCAAGCTGAAATTCTGTTCTCAGGGCAGTGGGAGGAGTGACGTGAGGGGACTGCTGAACCTGAATGAGTGTGTCAGCTAAACTCTTAGGTCCAAAAAATGAGCTGGGGATGTTGGGAAGTCTAACATAACAGGAATAAAGGGAACTCATCAGTGAGAGAATGATGGGATGGATGCGAGGATTATGTGTCTGACATGCAAGAGACCTCTTGTCCTCACTGACAGATAAGAATCACGACATTTTGTGAGCTTCAGTGAGTGTTCTTATAAAAATACTTTTTAAAAATTCTTTTATTTATGTATCTTGTACAGGATCTCACTACACAACTCAAACTCATAGTGATTGTCTTGTCTCAGGCTCCCCAGCACTAGGATTACAGGCATATGTCACCAAGCCTGGTTTTGGGGCTGGCATGCCCGGGGTTCTGGGGCCAGCACCACATGCAGTACCAGGGATCCAAACCAGGTCCTTGCCCTTGCCAGGAAGGTGTTTAGACTGCTGAGCTGTCTCCCGAGCCCCTCAGCGAATTTTCAAATACACAATAAAGAACAAAACTAATTTCCACTGACTTTGGCAGATTTCTATGTAAATGTTGCTTTCAATATTTTATGTAAACTTTAAAGATAGTAATAATATAATACTTCTTAGTTATTGATGTGCGCTTTTGCACTTATTTAAATGTAAGAGTTTGATAAAATAACTATCATGTTTACTTTTATTAATCAAAATATTACAAATTATCACTGTAAAGAATCACTGAAAATATTATAAATTTTACTTTTCTAACTTATTATTCTGAGATAAGATTATGTAATTGGATCTGATCAAATAAATCAAAATTTGAAGTTAATAACATATATGTGAATTAATAATTATAATCAGGATGTATTCAAGTCCTCCATTTTTTCTGTTTTTCTTTAATGTTCTTCTACAGAAGTACTAAAGCTTACATTAAACATGAAATTGGGCCTAGCCTAGGGAATAGATCCAGTGCAGTAATTTGACATAACTTGAGAGAAGGTAAAGGATATACACACCCTGAAGGAAGTGGAAAGATGTGAACCTTATGATTTACCTATATTACTTTGATATATTTTAAAATTATTTTATATTTTTAAAAATTATTTCTATTTATTTAAAAAATCTTTATGAACCTTCTCAAAGGAAAACTATTACTGCATCTTTGTGCATGGCTCCATACTTAAGTGATAATAATCACTCAGTGAATGTTTCCTGAATGAATGAATAAAACTGAAAAGCTGCATATGCATGGATTTAAATAGCTATAAACTATAAGAAACATAAAGTACATGTGTTGGTACATAGGTCTTGCTCTATCTAGGTCTTAACCATCCAGCAGGAACGTATAAAAATGAAGTACACACTGCGGGGCCATAATAATAACTTCAGCTGTAAATGGCTATGGTTGAAAACTTCTTCCGATAATTCATGATTTATGTGGAATGCTGGACTGTGTTGGATTGTGTCGTCGAGTTCAGGCACCTAAATTAGTTGAATGACAATGGAGTGCCCATCTTTGACAGGTGTAGACAAAGGAAGGGGTATAGAAAGGAAGAATCATGATGTGTGTATGGACAGTACAGTTGGGATAGATAATGCCGTGCTTCTACAGAATTCTATGAGAGGCCAGATTTGCACTAATGGTGGTTGGACAGGTTATTATGTCAGCTTCTAGTACTATGAACAACCACTAGGAAAATAACAAGGTAGAAAGTATTAATTATTGAATCTTTGATGTAATTCAGGTATAAAAAATAAGATACGCTAACAGCTACACTGATAATTTGCTGATAAGAGACATATGCTATAATAATGTCTGTAAGTATAATATCATGTATGTACCTTCTATGATACAAAAACATTATGAAAACAGCTTGCAATGTATTAATTTATGAAATCCATCTTGTCAAGATTTCTTAAAACTGTGTCATTGATATTTGTACTTCAATAAAACAAAAATAAATAAATAAATAAATAAATAAAAATAAATATTAGACATAAAAAAAGAAATCATGCAACATCAAATGTTGGAGAGGCTGCAGGGAGAAAGGAACCCTTCTCTAATGCTGGTGGGAATGTAGAGTGGTGCAACCATTATGGAAATTAGTGTGGAAGCTCTTCAAAAAACTAGGGACTGGAAATCCCATTCAACCCAGGTATTCCCCTTCTGAAATGAAGTGAAAACATTGTAGCATAGCAATATATGTGTGCCTATGTTTATAGCAGCATGATTTGTGATAGTCTAATCTTGGAAACAACCAAAATGCCCATCTCCTGAGGAATGGATGAAAAAGATGTGGAGTTTTTATACAATGGAGTATTACTCAACTAGAAAGAAAAATAATCTCAAAATCTTTTTAGCAAAGTGGATGCAAATTGAAGCTATACTCATAGGTGAAATAAACCAGATCCACATGTGTAAATATCATATTGTCTCCTTAGTGTAAAAACTCAAAAATGAAATAAAAATTGAAGGTATAACTCAGATAAATGGAAAGTGAGAATTTAAGTATTAAACAATGAAGAGCGAGAAAGGAGAAAAGTTAGGATATATGGCAGGGGCAAAATCACACATTAATATAAACAAGATGTTTAAGGCAATGGTCCTAAGAATCTCCATCAGGTTTTTGAAAATATCAGTTAATGACTAGAATTCTCACCCTGACAAGCTCTATATTCTGGTATCTGTGAACTATCTGTGAACTAAGCAACTACACTAGGATAGCCATGTATAATAATGTAAAATCATGCTTGAAATAGCTATGATTTTTGTTTTCTAAATGCACACTGCTTCTAATGTCATGTCAATTATTGCTGTACTCTTTTTAAAGTAAATGTTTATTTTAAAAAGGTAATAAAAGAAAATAAGAGACAAGAAAAAAATTTCATAGGATTGTCCTGCTACAATGTTGTATATAGTTTGATTTCAAAATTTCTGTCTCAAAATGTGTAATTTTTTTTCACATTCTGTAGGTATTTAAAATTTAGAATGTCCATGGTTGTTGGAAAATAGCAGTTCCATGTTATATCTAAGGCATTCGATATTCAGACAGATAGTGATGTTATACTCAACTGCCTTTGTTATAGGGTAATAATATCATTAAGCTTCTCTTTTGGATGTTTAATAACTAAGGTTGGCAGACCAAAAGTTAGAGAAAAAAAGAGGTACAAGGATAGCCAATATTTTGGCCCTAACCCTTTAAGGTCAGTGTGTACTCAGGACATAAGAGAATCTGTACTGTGAGATTCTGTAACTCAGTGGTGTCCCAAATTTTCTGATTAAGGAGATTATGGGGCCACAGATGAAAGTGATCAACAATGTATAGTGTACCTAAGGAGAGTCACCTAAAGAGAAAAAATTTTCTCAGGCTTTCGCAGAGAACAAATTGGTCATGGAATGGTCATGACTCATCTAGAGGATAGAGGAGGATGTAAATGAACCATTTTGAAGTGAAAGAAATATATATGTATATACAAAATAGTTAGGATAGATATACAGCTACTTTCCATTAGTTCAGTGAGAAGAAAGGTTTGTACTAATGTTGTTCAGACAAAATATCATGTCTCCGTCTTGTCCTCTGAATAACTACTACACAGACAATAATATGCAATATATTAATCATTGTAAGTATCCTGCTTACCTGTTTTGAAACTATTTCATTCCTTTTTTCTCATTAAAATAAATTTTAAAAAAGAAAGAAAAATAGCTATAAACTAAAAAAGAGGTTTTAAGGATTATTTAAAAAACAAATGAAATGGTCAGACTGCTGGCATATGCCTGGAATCCCAGCACTTGGGAGGCTAAGGCAAAAAGGATCGCCAGGAGTTGAAGACCAGCACAGGCTACATGGTGAATTCAAGGCCAACCTGAATGACAAAGCAAAGCCCTATCCCCAAAAATATTGAAATAAAATGATATTTTGAATTTTTCTTCATGAACTTTAAGAAGTTGCTGTTAAAAAGATACTGTATATTGTAATTTTAACTCTCAAAATCAAAAGTTTTCATACATCACCTAAGATACTCTTATAGCTTGGATCTGGTGTCCCTCAACTCACATCTATGAAAAGCTTCCAGCCCAGCCTGTTACGGGGTGGTACAAACACTAGGAGGTGGGCTTGTTGGAAAGAAGTCCTTGGTGGAATCGTCCCTGGCCCCTCTTTGGGTTGTCTCCTCTCCTCTCCTGTCCTCTCCTGTCCTCTCCTCTCCTCTCTTCTCTTCCTCCTTCCCCTTTCCTTCTTCCTCTTCTTCTTCATGTATTTGGTACAGGGTCTCACCATGCAGCTCAGACTAGTAGTAATCCTCCTGTTTCCAGCCTCCCAAGCACTGGGATTACAGGCATGCACCATCACATCTGGACTCAGTCTCAGTGCTCTGTATGCCTGGGGGGCAGGACTGGTGCAGTGGTGCTGGGGATGCAACCCAGGTCCCAGGCGCTTAGTCCACTGAACTATCTCACAGGCCCCTCGCTCTCTTTTTCTTGACTGTCATAATGTGAACAGTTTTCAACAACCATGCGTGTCCTGCAATGATACTCTGCCTTACCACAGGTCAAAATCAATGGAGTCCTTTGACCATGGACTGAAATATCTGACTGTGTGAGCCAGAGAAGTTTCTTCCAAGTTGTATATCTCAGTGACACAAAGCTGAATAACACAGATATGAATTTTTTAAAATAACAGATTTATTGAAGTATGACTCAGGTGCCATAAAGTTTACACCTTTAAATGTACAGTAACATCTCAGCTCATTAATGGTTCTGTTTGTAAATAATTTGGGTTGCAAATAAAAATGTTCAGCAAAATTTTGCTTCTGTTCACAAACTGCATTGAGTGATAGCACTTTTTTTTTATATTGAGGATCGAACTCAGGACCTTTCATTTTCCAGACAATCGCATGAGCCTCTGAGCTATCTCCCAGCCCTAAACTGGGAGACAAACATGACCATAGCTGTTATGGCTTGTATTTAGGTGTTCCCCTAAGCCTCACCAGTCATAGATGGGGCTTTATCAGAGGGGGCTGAATCTAGAGTGAGTTATTGATTCATGGTGCAGTGGTAGGACTAAAGATACTAGGACTGAGAGTGGGTGATTACTGTATCAGTCCACTGATTAGTTTGGTACCATACAATTCCAGTAGCCTAGAGAGAATATATGAGGGTCAAAACAAAAACAAAAACAAAACAAAAAAACAACAAGCCTGCTATGGTCCTTCACCTTCATTTGCATTGCTGCCCTCTGCCTGCTTTGAACCATTTCTTTCTCTTCTGTGATGACTGCCGGCCGTCTTCCCTCATGTTTCCTGCCTTGGTACCATTCATTTATGGACTGAAAGCTGTGCAAACCTGTATAAACTGTACCAGCCTTTCATCCTTTAATGTTGGGTGTCAGCTATTTTGTCCATCAATGAGGAAAGCGACTATGACAATGAACATCTTCTTTACACAAATAGAAATGTGGCCACTCTCTCCAAAATTATAAAGCAAATTAAATCATAAATGGATGTACCTTAATTCAAAGGCTTTTGGTATATTCTCAAAATTATATATCCATCATCTCACCTGGATATATTCCAGAACATTTTCATCTCTTAAAAAAGAAACCTGTCATCTGAAAATCTACTTCACAAAAGTGGAATCATATAGTATGCAGCTTTTTGAGTCAGACCTTTTTTACTTAGTGAAAGAAAAGTAGCATAATACTTTCAGAGTTCACTCATATTGTAGCATGAATCAAAACTTCATGTAAAAAATTCAAATGGCCGAGCAAATAGCTCAGCGGATAAAAGTGCCTGTTTAAGCAGATTCAGCGGCCAGGGTTCCCTCCCTGGCCTGCAGGGCCGGCACCAGCCCTGGGGCACGCTGGGAGGCAACTGAGTTTGCTGTGGTGGCACGTGCCTGTAATCCCAGCTCCTGGGAGGCTGAACACAGAAGGATCACGAGTCCGATCTACGTAGTGAGAACCTGTAGACCCTGTGGACCCTGTAGACTCTTACTGAAAAAAAAAAAAAATCGAAGTAACAGGTTTATAATCCCTACACTCTGAGGGGCTGCGGCAAGAAGATTGCAAATTCAAATACAGCCTGAACAATTTACTGATACTGCTGTAAAAAAAAAAAAAAAATAGGGTGGAATGTAGTGCAGGGTGAAGGTCTTGGGTTCAATATCCAAATACTGAAAAAAATAAAGTCAGTTAACATAGTATGCTGTGTGAAATCCTGTGTGACTTTGTAAGTGACCTGAATCAGGTCTGGATGAGACCTCTAAGTACCCTCTGGGTATTTAGTACTCTGTATGGGTTTCTTCATACAGACTACTAAATACCCAGTATTTAGGTATTTAAACCAACACTTGCTTATTTTTTTGTGAGGCTGCTCTAATAGAGCATTCTTCTCCCAGCCTGTTCAGAGTAATCCAAGGCATTTCTATTATGCTCCTCAAAAATTTTCTAGTCTCTGTCCACTGCCCAATTCAAATCATTTCCTCACCTCCAGGTCAATTGTTGCTTCTGTATTTTATTCTTATTACTGAGGTCTGTATTAATTTTTATTCATATTGAAACAAATGACTAGAACTTAAGTTTTATATGGTATGTTTACTATTTTGCATCTCTAGAGGTTAGAAATCTGACAGTTATACTGGGATAAAGGCAAGTTTTCATCAGGCTTCTATGATGTATCGGGGATATGTTTCATTGTCTTTTCCAGTTTCTAGGGATTGCCTGTGTTGCTTCACATTCTTTCTCCTTTCTCCATCTTCAAAACTAGTAACTCGTTGAGTCCTCACACTGCATCAGCCTGATCACTGCTTATACCTTCTCTTTTCTCTTCTGGGTAGGGCGGGGTGGGGGCAGTTGTAAGGATTGCACCAAGGGCCTTTGCAGTTATAAATTTAAGCTTTCAAAATATTTAAAAAATTCAAGGCTTTCTCGAACTTGCTAAATTATGGGGGCTGGACATGAATACATAATTATCCTGCTTCAACTCCCCAGAGCTACCCTTATACTCAGCAGATATGATTACATGGGGTCCACCAAGATAATCCAGAAAAGTTCCCTATTTTAGGTGTCAGTTTACCAGAAACTTAGTTCCATGTACAACTTTGATTTCCTCTGTCACACAACTGAACATATTTATGGGATCAACTGATTAGAACATGACAGAGTGCTGCACTAATTCAATCTTTTTATTTGTAGATCCACTCAGACTGGACTTTTTACTTCTTTTTAAATTAATTTTAGTAGTTTGTGTCCTGTTAGCAATTTGTCCTTTAATCTACTGTGTCTAATTTGGTACATTTATTCATAGTATTCTCTTACAATCATTTCTGTAAGGTTGATGGTGATGTTTTCTACTTCCCTATCTAGTTTTAAACAAATTCCCTTTCTATGTGCTTTAGTTTGTCTAAATGTCATTTTTTGATGATCTTTTTAAAGAATCAACTTTAAGCTTTGATGGCTTTTCCTAATCTCCTTCCTTCCTTCCTTCTTCCCTTCCTTCCTTCTTCTCTTCCTTCCTTCTTCCCTTCCTTCTTTCCTTCCTTTCTTCTTCCCTTCCTTCCTTCCTTCCTTGTTCCCTTCCTTCTTTCTTTCTTTCTTTCTTTCTTTCTTTCTTTCTTTCTTTCTTTCTTTCTTTCTTTCTTTCTTTCTTTCTTTCTCTTTCTTCTTTCTTTCTTTCAGCAGGGTCTCACTATGTGTTTCACACTGGCCCTGAGCTCACTATGTAGCCCACATTGGCCTCACACTTGCACTGACCCTCCTGCCTCAGACTCCCAAGTGCACCACCACTTACATTTCTAATGTCTTTGCTTTCCCCTGCTGAGTTACATTGCCTTTATTATTTTCTTTCTTGGGGATCGGTTTGTTTTCATTTTCCTAGTTTCTTAACATGATTATTATTTTGAGATCACTTTTTCAGATATAGGTAATAACAGTTATAATTCCCTCAAAGCATTTGTTGTTTGCTTCATCCATAGTTTTTTGTTTGTTTTAAAGAGAAGAAAAATAAAAAATTAAAAACAATTTATAAAATTTTAAAATAAGATTGCAGGAGAGCAACAATTCTCAGTACATTGTGCGTTGTTATCTTCAAAGTAGATGTTTACGAGATATAGGCATGAAAAACTGATCAAGTAATTAGGTATATAGCTATCCTTTTCATGAACTAATAGCATTCAGTAATATATCTTAACTGTTGTGTGTGTGTGTGTGTGTGTGTGTATTTTTCCTCTCTCCTTTTTTTCTTTCTCCCATTCCAGTTTCTCTTCCTTTTGAACATTTTCTTCCTATTTTACAATATCTATTGTACATTTTGTGTCTTATTCATCAATATGTTTTGATGTGTTAAATTTTTATTTTCATTAACTGTGCAGTATTTTCTCATTTCCTTTGTGAGTTATAATTTGTGTTAATTTCCACATTCTTGTGACTATCTTAAAATTCTTTGTAACTGATTTTCAAATTTTATTCCACTGTAGTCAGAGAACATTCTTTGCATAAATTCAGAGTATTCGTTACCTAATATGTATGATTGTTTAGTGTATGTATTTTACTACTGTTAGATAGAAAGTTCTACAGATACATGTTAATTGTAGCTTAATATTGTTGTTTAAATCTTCTAATACCTTGTTGATCTTATAGCTCATTGTTGCACCTAGAGTCAGGATACTTGGATTTTGTAACTATTATTATTTAATTTTCTTTTTTTTTTTCTGTAGTTTTATTGGTTTTTTCTTCATGAATTTTAAGCCCATGATATGTATGTTTGTAATTGTCTGGTATTCTGGAGTGATCTTTTCACCACTTTAAAATATCATTTTCCCTATTAACCTTTTATTTTAAAGTCATTTGTGTCTGATATTAGTATACCCATTATAATTCTCCCTGGAATTGTCATACCAACTCCCTGTTGGCATGACATCTCTTCCAATTGTTCTACTATCTACTTCTTTGTTTCTTTGGGTCTAAAATGAATTTCATGTTTAGATGGTTTAAAGTTGAGACTTAAAAAATTAATTCTGTGCTGGACTGTGTTGGAATGTGGTGTCGAGTTCAAGCACCTAAGGTGGTTGAATGTCAACGGAGTGCCCACTTTTGACAGGTATAGACAAAGGAAGGGCTGTAGAAAGAAAAAATCATCATGTGTGTGTATAGACAGTGCAGTTGGGATAGATAACGCTGTGCTTCTACATAATTCTATGAGAGGCAAGATCTACACTAATGGTGGTTGGACAGGATAATATGTCGGCTTTTAGTGCTATGGTCATCCACTAGGTAAATAATTATTGAATCTTTGATATAATTCAGCTATATAAAAACCTGCAAATATAATATCATGTATGCACCTTGTACAATACCAAAACATTATGAAAACAGTTTGCAATGTATTATTTCATCGACTCTGTATGGTTATGGTGTTTTGAAACTGTCTGATTGACATTTGTATTTCAATAAAATAA
>PVKA01036989.1:0-21351 GCA_004027165.1 Ctenomys sociabilis | reverse complement strand
ACCCAGGTAAACAGTTTTAGCAACTGGACAAGATTTAAACTTGAAGCTCATAGGTGAAATTTTATATCTATTATCTAGCAATCTTATTTTACATGTTGGTAAAAACACATTATTTTAAGGTTGACAAACTTTTACTCTTAATGTATAATACACAGATGTAAATTATTTTTTTGACAGCTGGTACAGAATGTAAAACTATGGTAAGCTGTCTCAGACTAATTTTTATAAAGAGTGACTCTAAGTTGTTTATTGAAAAGCTGAGGTAGAATTTCTAGTTTACTAGCAGAAAAGGAGAAAAGGTACAACCAAGCACCTTACAATGAAGGCTTTATAAAATCTATCTCTCATTCATTTTTCCACCCAATGATGACTAAACTTAGGAGCATTAACAAACGCTCATTTTTTTAAGGGCTTTACTTAGTTGGAACAGTCTATAGAGTTTTTAATTTTATATGCCTCTAGAAAGGAAAGTATAAAGAGGTGAGAAAATTAGGAGTAAAGTTAAAGAAAGGAAACTGAAACAGAGCAGGTCCGACATTCCCTCTAGCATGTAGAGGGGGATCAGAACCAGTCCATCCCAGTGAAACCTGTCCTCCAAGTCTTTAAGAACGGTTGCCGACCTGATGTCATTTAATTGGCAAAAGGAGTCCCGTGTTTTATATAGGCATGTGAAATTTTCTTAAATCTGAGCTAGATTTAAAGGTCCCATTTTACAGAAGTTTACATAAAATTTACTAGGAGTCTTATTAACGTTTTTCCTTCAAGCAAGGAACACCAGCACATTCAGCAACCAGTTTGAACATAACACACATAAATACAAAACAAGCATAAAACATCCCATTAGAGTAACATCATAACCTCTGTGGTTGTTAAACTATCGGCCAAAAGCCAAAACAAGCCAAAACATGAAATTTTACCAACAGTTCAAAAACTGCAGAGGGAACTTATCTGTGTGCCGGATAGCAGGTGGAACAAGTAGGTTTTGAGGGTGACGGTCGGGGGTCACAGCTGTCTCTTTTCAGTTGGAGTTGCCAGTATGATCACGTGGAGTTGGCTGGTTGTCCAAGGATGGCGTCCAGAAACAGCAAACCTTGAGTCATTTTAGGGGGTTACAGATAAATCAGTCCAGGCCTGAATGTAGGTATATTGATCCGGGTGGCTCAGAGGTCTGGAGATAACCTGTTGGAGGGAAGCTTGCGTCAAGAAGAAAATGAGGCTGTATGTTGTAAAAGACCAAGAGACTTCCTGGGGTTGAGAACCTTAGGGCCTCAAGACTACAAAGAGAAAAGAACAAACAAAAGTGAAACTTAAACAATCATAGAGGGAGCGGCGGGAGGCGGCAATGTTTTCAAAATATCTAATGTCCCATCCTGGATGTTCCTGTTGGGACAAATTGGAAGTTAGTGCTAAGCGAGATCCACAGACAAAAACCAACAAACAAGACAGACAACAGAGACGACACAAATTGAACAAATTGGCGCCTTGGATGGTCATAAAACAAAAATGAAATTGTTTCAACCGGTTTCATTGAAAATTTTCCCGATCGGTTTATCATCACTAATAGAGCTCTCAAGACAAAGGGAAACCAGATTTTACTGGCCACACAAGAGTCCTCCGAGAAGGAGGGGTTGTTGTTTTTCCAGTTATACAGGTCTGAAGTGGAGAAGGGCCAATACTGGAGGGTGGGCATCTCCTCGCCAGCCCCATTGTTGATGATGGGCCTGAAAGGGCAGAGGGGCAGAGTGACCGCCACCTCAGGGTGCCCTTGCTGGCGGCGGCCCAAGGCCGCCCGGGTGTGTTGGGCCGGCCCATCTTTGTTCTCCCCTGAATCTGGGTTGGACCAGGGAGGGCTGGGGACTGAGGGAGCAGGGTCCGGACGGGGATCTAGGTCCAGGCTGAGAAGGTCCTGGGACTCAGGTAGGTTGGCAGGAAGGGCCTTAAGGGGAGGTGACGGAGGCAAGAAAGGCTTAACCCAAGATGGGGATTCTCACTGAGGTCTTGTCAAACCAGGATGTAAGGCAGCTGGTCCGGATGGCTGGAATGTCCGGGCTGAAGAATCTGTGTTTTTACTGCCAGTATGAGGGGGAGATGGAAGGAACCCTCAGGCAGCCAGTGAGTCTGTAAAAGAGGCCACTCGGAGCGGCACAAAGTTATCCATTTACTCCTTTTAACATGCAGGGAGAGGTTATGAGCCGCGGAGCGAACCTCGGGCCAGTGAGCAAGAGTGAGGTCGAGGGGTCCGGAGGCAGTCTGGCCCATGATTAAACCTGAAAAGCAAAGTAAGTTAACGCTTGTGCAGGGGTCCGCTGGAAAGGAGGCGGAGAGGAAGAGAGAGAGAGTAGATATCAAAGAGGCAGAAGAGAGAAGGCTCCAACAAAACTAACCAACAGAGTCGGACGAACGGTCCCAGAAAGGGAACCCACAAAAACCTAACGTCCACAGACAACTAATTCAACTAATTGGGATTCCGAGAGGGAGGTCCCACGAGCGGGCTCGAAAAAGGAGCCCTAAATGAGCGAGGTCCTGGGCTTCAATGAACAGAGCCAGAGAAAAGAGAAAAACAAAAGAGAAACTAAAAAGAAACTAAAAGAACGGCCGTACGTACCCTGAAGAGGCAATCTGTGGCTGTTGGAGAGTCCCCCCCTCACACGGACCAATCCCGGACGAGCCCCCAAATGTTAGGTCCAAGATCGGGTGCAGTCCAAGAGCCAAGGCCTTGTGGAAGTTCAGGATTTATTCCAGAGGCTGTGTCGACACAGGGCCACCAGGCAACTAGGCCACAGTGACCCCGAGCCTTAGATGACTTAGGATTATATAGCACTTTTGGCGGCAAAGCAGCAAGCAGGATGACAGAAGCCAATCGCGTGTGTTAGCTGGGCTTACATTCGAATGGATAGGATGGCTCATATTGGTCTTTGTAACAATTGGGTGGTGTGGGTCGTTAGGGAGGTTTGTTCTAGGAAGGGTCTTGTCGTCCCGGGAATTGTTGGTTTCGGTGGGATTATCTTAAGAACATCTGCAAGCTGTGGGACACGTATGGACATCACATGGACATCATGCGCTGTAGGGTAGGGCAGTAACCATAGTAACCTTAACAATCTATTGTGACTCAGTAACAAGGTCTGTCTGACTCATGGAGTCTGTTTGACTTGGACCTTACAAGATGACTGCGTCAGGACTCGGGCTCTCCAGGCACAAGCACCCCGGTGATCGTGGCAACGAGGCCCTCCTTGCACAGAGGACATGGATGGCCCTGTGTGTCTCAGAGCCACTCAGCTCACAGCATACGGAATGACCACTGTGTCACAGCTGCTTTCCTGTGTTGACACACCTGATGGATGTCCCCAATTTAAAGGAGGAGAAAAAGGAATCAGACCAAAGCAAAACTGAAACCCAGCAGGGAAGACACTCAATCCTGTGGTGCCTCGTCCAGCATCGGGGACTGTAGCCCTCCTGGCCTCTCTGTTGGGCTGGCTTTGCTCTGGTCCTCAGATGGGATCCCACATTCACGGCATTTCCAACTTGCTGGGGTCACCCCTACACTCTCAGCCTCACTGTCTCTCAGAGGTACACCGCCTGGCCTCCTGGGTCTTCTTCTGAAATCTGAGTGCAGACTTCCACACCCTGCATATTGCATCCGTGCAGAATGAGCACCATACGGATGATGCCAGGGCCTGCTGCCAGCCCAAGCAGCAGCCTGGCCCCTTGGACCATAGCCGCAGCGTCCTCTGAGTGCTGGAGAGCTGAAGACCGAAATACAAATCCCAAGGGAGCATTTTTCTGGGTGGCCCTTCTTGAGCAGGGGCCTGGGGCCCTCTTCTCAAGTAGAGCTTTACAGTTTTGTGCCTTTGAACCCACAAAAGATGGGAGCTTGAAGATGCCTTCAAGCAATCCTTGCTATCATCCTGACATGCACTACTTATCTTCTTTTTAATGCTAATCTCTTCAACAACCACACTTTCTTTGCTCCAACTTTGCAATCTCTTCTTCCACTCTGCCACTGGCTCCTGATTCTTACTGTAGATGTGGCTCAAAGCAGCCACCTATGATGTAACAGCCTGAACATTGGGCTGCTTTGAAATTTCCTCCACCAGATTAATTAGTCCACCACATTTAATCTCATTCTCCTGAAAAGTCTCGAGACACTGGCAAATTTTGGGTAACATTCCTTGCCAGAGTGTGAGGCACATGGCCCCTAGTCTAATTTTCAATAGAGTCCCTTTCCCAGCCTGGCTTTTGCCGTGCAACTCCCAGGGGGCATGCCACTCTTCTGAGTGCCAAACAGTCTCATGCATCAACCTCTGCTCATAACACTCTAGGGTTCTCCCAGCCTGAGTCTCCAGGGCTCCTCCCTTGCGGTCAGATAGAGTCACAGCCAGGGTGTCACTTTGCTGGTAGCAGTTTCTGACTCGGCCACTTTCATGTTGCCGAGACATGATATGTGAAACCCGCCACTGAAGGGGGGATGGTTTATTTCATCTCACGGTTTGAGACCATGATCAAGTGGCTCTGAGGCAGAAATAAGAGGCAGAAACCAGGACGGAGGAAAAGGTGCTGTGAGAAAGACACCCTTCCAGGTCACATCCCCAGGGATTCGGCTCTTTCAGCCCCGCCAGACCCTGCCCAAGTCCCAAACTCATGAGCCTTGGGACATGAGCCTGGGGGGTACAACCCAGATTTAAACCATAACAACCTGGATGAAATCAGAGGTCCACTCTAGTCCTGGGAGGCTCTATGTTGCTTTACGTGGCAAAATGGATTTTTAGACATGGTCACCTTCAGGATGTCCAGAAGAGGAGATGCATCTGGACATGACTGGGCCCCATATGTCACCACAATCATCCTTGGAGGAGAAAGATGGGGGATCCATGACATAGGAGAGAAGGCGGTTACGACGTCCCAGAGACAGATGGGAGTGATACAGCCCAAAACCAAGGAGGCCTTTTCACAGAAGCTGAAAAGGGCCAGGAGCAGATTCCCGGCTGGAGCTTCCAGAAGGAACTAGACTGCTGTCCCTAGCACAGGGTTGGGGTGGCAGACGCCTCAGAAGCAAAGAGTAGGAAACCAAGGGAGACCCTGGCCTCTGGGCAGCGTGTCCAGCTGGCAACAGGACATGCAGGCAGCAGAGCATGGCCTCAGCCCCCTGCTCCCAAGGGTGGGGAGAGCAAAACACGCTGAGCCCTGTCCCCACCATGGCTCCCTGCACAGGTGCAGGCAGGAGGAGCTGCTGGGAAAGGCGGAGGGTGTGAGGCTGGGGGGTGGGGGGGAGCGACTTGCTGACCTACAAGAGATTTCATTATTTCTTCCTCCCAAAAACTTCACCAGGAGAATTCTGAACCCATATTTTATCCCTTAAAAAACTCACCCAGAGGCATTTTTTCACCCTTTCTCCTCAACTTTTACTGGTAGTTAAGAAAATAAGAATGGTCACCCCACACCAGGCCCACAGCCCACGCAGGCTAGGAGCCCATCTCCAAAACTGGCACCCAGGGAGGGCTTGAAACTGAGATCTTCTTTCAGGTAATTGCAATTCCTCACTCGAGGCCACGAGTGGAAATTTAAGAATTTGTGTCACAGGAAATCGTCAAGAAGGCGGTGCTCCTGCCTGGGGCTCTCCAGCCGCGCTTCATTAGTGGAGATAAGTGTGCAGGTGCTCCCAACCCTGAACTCTAGGCCCAAGCTGGGCCGCCAGCAAAGGCTCTGATCAGATGAGCGCAGACGGAAGGAGGCCGGCAGCTGCCTGGGGAGAAGGTCGCTGGGTAGCCAGAGCGCAGGCCACCGCTGTCCTGAAGCGGCCCTGTGCAGGGGCTCGTGGGACCCCTGGAGCCACGAGACAGCAGCAGTGGCAAACACAAGGTGTGATCAAAATATGCGGTGAATGTTTATTCTTCCTAAATGTATTCCAGTGGAAGGCCTGTGGCCGTTAGTCCCTCCTAAAAACATGCCACGCACGCTTGTAAGGTTCATTCCTCAGAGTGAAGGTGAAAGCACAGAAATCTCATCGCCGGGCCCTGGAGCGGCCACGAAGCCCCGTGGGAGAGAGAGGCTGGAGGTGGAGTCTGAGCGTGGCGCTTCCATGCAATTGGGCTAGGGGCGGGGCTCTCCGTGACGCAACAGGCGCTGATTGGGCGAGGGTTGAGGCCTGAAAATCCAAAAAGGAAGTTCCCCGGTAACCCAGGGAGATGGTGGGAAGACCGGGTAGCCGCAGCTCATTGTCGTCGTCGTGGTCTTCGGTTCTGGGATTCCGGCCCACTCTGGCGTGCTGCCATGAGAACCCACCGCCCCGTCCCCGAGCTCTTCCCGCAGTCCTCCTGCGTGAGGGTCTCTTGCTGCGCTTTCCGGGCTGCCTGATTCTAAACGCTTCCCTTTCGGGGTCATTTTGACTCTGGGAAGGAGCCACAAGACTCTAGGTGCCCGAGCCAGTGGGAGCGGGTGCGCACGCGCCGAGGCCGCTTCCGCCCGCCCTCCTGCGGGGTGCACTGGAGGAGCGATCTCCATAGTTACCGTCACACCTCACAGAGACACTCATGGATGAGGACTCTAAAGCAGTCTAGGAGCAAGGATAGTGTAGCGAATATGCCCGCTCCTTCCTCCGCCAGCCGGTAGACTCGTTTCTTATCGCCCAGGTGCCTGTTCCAGTTCCCGTCCTCCCTGCCTCTTAGGAACGACTGGTCCCCAAGACGCGTGACTGGCCATTGTGGTGCACACTGTATAAAGCAACCCCCAGCGGACAAGCCGTTCTGCCTCTGTACTTCCTGCTTTCCAACTCTCTACAAGCCTTAGACCACCTGAGATCAGGCCTGATGTTCTGGGATTGGTCCTGATCCATACCTGTCGACATGAATAAATCTGCCTCCAAATCCTGCTGGGTGTCTGTCTGGTGTTTCTGCTTGCCCTTACAAGATGTGTGTGTCCAAAACTGGGACAGCGTGTTGAGGGAGTTGATAGCAGTGTGTCTTTTAACAGACCTACCTCTGTTTTAATTTAAAACCTCGCTGTGCATTTTGATCGCACTGCATGCCACGAACTGGGCTGCAAGGAGCAGACACTTATGCTGTCATCGTTCTTGAGTCTGAGAAGCCCAAGATCACAGGGCAGTGGCTCCAGTGGTTCCCAAATCCCTGAACCATCCTTTTGCCATGCCCGCCCATGCTCTCTGCTCTATGACAGCACTCGTGGCATGTGGTCCTCTTAGAGAGCACTGATCAGCCTGGATGGGCACCTGCCCCATGGCCTCTTTAAACTTCATGAGCTGCTCCAACCCCAACTGCTGCAGCACTCCAAACCCAGCCCATTCAGGTGAAGACTTCCACCTACACATTTCAGGGGCACCACTCAGGCCACCTTGTGCCCCTGTTGATCGAGCCAAGCCCCGTTCCTGGGGGCTCTCTCCCCACCCAGCAGGCTGCTCCTGCTGGGTTCATGCTTTCCCACACCCCTGTGAGAGCAGCTGGCAGCCCAGCTCCCCTAGAGATCTTACACTGAGATGAAAGAGCACAGAGGCGCTCTGGGGTGGAGCATGTAGGGATCCGCTGGTCTCTGTGTGAGCTGTTGTACCTGGGGAGAAACAGCAGCAGAAATGAAGAAAACACAGACAAGAACACAAGAGCTGGGTTAGATGGCAACTTGCCTGGCTGGAGAAACAACCCCCAAACAATAGGAAGGGCCTTTATTTATACCTCTACAAAGTTCAAGACACAGGCTGTCTAGCAACTAATAGCCCACAGTGTCCACACAGGATGCTGTTCTCCAGACTGAGATAGCCTGGCTGCTTCAGACGGGGAAGCCCACCCTGCCCTCCCACAGCATCCATTTTGGCTTCAGTGGTTCCTGATGGTGGAGGAAGCAGCCTTCCCCCTGCGTCTTCCCAGGGCCTCCCTTCAGAGCCGAGTGCTCTCCAGCATGGACCTACAGCTTCTCAAGGCTCCACCCTAGGCAAGGAAGGGCAGCATGGCTCACAGTGACCTTGGCAGCAAAACCAGAAAAGGGAGGCTTTCCTTCTCCCCACTCACCATGTAGTGGCCCTGAGTCTATAAACCGCGGGCCTTGTGGTGCCCAGAGAGAAAACCCTCACGAGAAATGGCACTGGGAGGCATAGGGATCACCTGCCTATTGATTCTGCTCCCTGGGAAACCCTGATCATTTCTCCATGCACAGCTCTGACTGGGGCCCTGTCTAACTGGCTGATGTCTCTCTCAGAGTAAAGCCACAGATTAGCTAATATTTGCAGAGAGAAATGGCCGTCTCCAGAATAAGCATGAATTCATTATGCCCAGTCCCCAGCCAGCCTGAGATCCTACTGCAAAGCCTTTGGCCCTCTTGGAAGTTGCTGCAAATAACCAAGGGACAGCACCCCCACCCTGGGACTCTGGCTCCACACAGCACAGGCAAGGGGTGCTTGTGCCAAACCCAACTCCCAACACAGACTTCCAGTGGGTGGAGGAGACCCAGCCCAGAAAGCCTCCAAAGATGACAACAGCACCTCCCAGCCACTGTCCTGCTGTTGTGGCCCAAATGGACAGCTCAAAAAGGAAGCAAGAGGAGGCCAGGGTCCCAACTTGCCTGGCACCCAGGGCACAGAGCTTCTGCAGCTGCTCTGTGCCACAGAGCCCAGGGGAAAGAAAAGAATGTGCAGCAGGGGGAGCCTGTGCGTAAGTCACCTTGACCCACTGCCAAAAGAAGCCCGTCTTACCCTCCACCCCGGGGAGCACACTCCCTAATGCACAAACGGCCAGGTTCATAGTTATGATCCTGGGACTCCCAAGAGTTACACCTGGCAGCATAGGAAGGCTGATCTAGCCACTGGCCCTGGCCCAGCTACTTTCCCGTGCCATCTCTGTACTGCCTGGTCTCGGAGTGAGTCCAGACCTACCTCGGTCTGTACCCTCTGCCAACAGCCCCACTGCCATCAGATCTGTCCTGGGGGGATGGAATGATGACGGTCATCTGCAGTTGGCCCCACATGTTAGCCTGGAACCTGGGCCCCCATGAGCTATAGGCTTCAGACCTCAGACTGCCGGCTGGGCTGCAGGAGGTGAGGTGGCCTCCAGGACTGGCCAGTCTGCTGCTGGACACACATGCCCACCTCTCAGAAGCCTCCAACCCCAGAGGAGTCAGAAAGACACCGAGAGAGCCCCCTCAGTTCTCCATGGCAAACCCTTTGGGTACAAACCGACATGTAAACAAATTAATAAGGAGAATAAAGAAAATAACAACTGCACGTTTCCTGGACGCTACACACACGCGCTCTCGCTTCTCCTTTGAGCTTGTCTGGAAGTGGGACACACTTTATAATTACGATGAATGCTGAGTCAAATGGGTTTCACGGTCCCTCCCTGGTGCTGTCCTTGAGTCAATGGTGCCCCCTACAGTCAAAACTGTCCTAAAATCAGGGTCCTGGGGGAAACATGGTCCTGCCTCTTCTGGAGATGGTGGGCACCCTCCATAGGGGGCTGGAGGACAGAGGGGTCAGGCAGGGGCTCCCTGAGGACGGAGGAGTGGGCATGGGGCTGGTGGGGCAGGTGGAGCCCCCCACCCCACTCGCGCCCCCTGTTTTTCTGGGTCCAGCAGCACCTGGGAGTGAGGACGATGCCTCCCCCACCAGATGCACCCTGCCTCTCCCCAAGGCTGCGCCCTGTAGCCACATTTCACCAGCAGGCTTCTGACAGGCGTGGAGAGGCAGGAGGGGCAGCACGGTGCGTTCACACCAGCAGGCTTCTAACATCGCCCCGCACTCTCACCAGTAAATACCCCAGAAAGCGAAGAAGTCCATTTCCTCAGAAGTCAGCCAGAGCTGCACAGCTCCTTTCAGTCAATAACTGATTATCTTGCTTGTAAATTCAATTCACTGCCCACAGCCAGCCTGCCTTGATGGGTCCTGACAAGCTCCATTGTTCTGGCAGAACCATAAAAGGGAAGGACACCAAGGCTGATGGCGCTTCTCACACTTGGCTGCTGCGTGGAGCGGAGAAAGGGGGCTGCCGCCCCACAGCGCCCCCTCCTACCCCGCAGCCAGGAGCCCCCTGACACTGAGGCCCTATCCCGGGAAGGCAACAGGGCCGGGAATGGCTTTATCTAAGTTCAGCTTGTAGTTTGAAGGCCTGGGCTGCAGGTGGAAGACCTGCCGGTTCCCCAGGTGAGCAAGGAACCCTCGTTTTGTTGGCTTTTCTGAGCACGAGTGGGGGAGGGCACATTTGGGCTGCTGACATTTGCACCTGCCAGGTTATCCCGGCTGGTCTTCTACAGCCAAGGACCGAGTACCATGGCGACAGGACCAGCTTCCTCCCCGCTGTTGTGATGGTACCAAAGTCCAAAGAAGCCGTTCTATCTATCCATCCGTCCACACATTCGTTCATACATGCATACATAGGACTGCCCATCCATCCAAACACTCATCCACCCATCCCCCGTGCATGTATCCATCCATGTACCCAGCTTGCTCCCGTGGGTGAAGGAGACCAGAGCCAGCAAAAGGGCCCCAGTCCACCCATTCATGTATCCATCTATATCCCCCAGGTCTTTACTAGAGGAACAGATATAGCACAAGGAATAGCCATAACACAAGATGTACAAAGGTATAAGAAATTCCAAGGGACGTATGACGGTCAGCCACAGTGTAGATGAGGAAGCTGGCAGAGGGCATCTGCACCCTGCAGACCGAAGGATCCAAGGCGGAGGCCAGAGAGTCTGCACTAGAAGCCAGGAGGCAGCATCCAAGGTGACTGTGAAGAGCGGAGCTCCTCCGAGGAAGTGGAACGATTCCCTTTTACACCCTTCCAGTGATGTGTCTCTCTAGGGTGGGACCGCCATGGCCTCGCAAGGGTGTGGAGTGCCTGAGCCCATTTAACTAGGCTCTTAACTTCTCAAGTTTTCACAGTGTACCAACCAGCACACCACCCACGCATTCATCTGTCCACCTGTTCAAAGTCCTGTCCCTCCAACCATCCATCCGTCCACTTGTATCTCTCTTACGCAGCCTTATGCACTCTCCTGGACCCCAAAGAATGGCAGTTCCTTGTCCTTAGAGAATCTCATACACCCACTTGTGTACAGATATTTATTGATCCGATGCATTGGCCCCAGAACTTTGCCAAGCCCAGGTTTAGGAACAGAATTCAGTCCCCACATCTCAAATAAGTCCTACCTCCTAAGCAGAAACCAAAGAGGAACAAGATAAACTGGGAGAGACACAAGGGGTGAACTTTTAAACCATATAGCCCAAGCTCTCTCAGAATTCAAAGATTCTACAAATGATTACACAAATTCCACTGTAATTATATTTAAACTATTTTTAGAGGTAATGAAAATTTAACACATTTATAAAGGTGCTAAGTGAAGTTTCACACACCAGAGACCAGCAATCTGTTCCCTGAAAGGCCACCTTATTCTTGGACAGAATTGGAATACTGTCCAACCATCGAGAGCCCTGGGTACCCATAGTGGACTGGGTGTGTCCCTGAGTATGAGGGCCAGGGGAGGTCTCCAGAAGCACCCCCTGCCATGTGCCTCCCAAGCTCAGCAAGGAATGAGCCCATTGTCATTACAGAACAGGGGCCACAAGCATGGCCACAGGAGGTGCCACATGGAAGTGGGGGACACAAATGGGGGATGCAGGAGATACAGCCCACCAGGATGGGGAGGTACAGCCCTAGATGAAGGAGATGTGGCCAGCGGGTGGAGTGGCCGACACTGCTGATCTGGAGGTCGTGGTATCAGTGCTTGCTTGAAATCTGGTGGGCTCTTGTCCCCCTTCTTTGATCCAAGTACCCATCTTTGATACCCCTCCAGCCGCAGAGAATGAAGTGGTAAGATGGACTCCTAACAGCACCCAATGAATAACTACACTCAGGAGAATCAAGGCTTCCCTGACATGGCCCAAATGGATCAGCCTCTGGAACACGTCCCTCACAATTCCCAATTTGGAAATGTCCTCATCCTGAGCTGATGAGAAAGGTCCCTAACTCTCCTAGGGCTCAGTTGAACACCAACAAAATAATGATTTTTTCTCTCCTTCACTTTTTCTTATTTGTGTTAGAAAATTTTTGAGACCTGAGGAGAGCCCTGACTCGGGACGTGCGTGCTGCCGTCAAGCAGGCACGCCTCCGCTCTGTTCCCTCAGAGAGCACCGCTGAGGACCTGGGCAGCCAGTGGATGACTTATATAACTGCCACCATTCAGTAGAGAAAGTGGACTAATTGCCACGGCCATGGCCTCCAGAGGCTGGCCAGCAAGGTGCAGGCCCTGCAGTGGCCACTTGAGCCACACGACCCAGGGCAACTTCCTGACCTGTCTGTGCCTTCCACCCAGGGACACCAGCCACTGTGGCTTCGCCTGAGTCACTTACTACACTAGGACCTGGAAAGTGGTTATTTTCCATTTTTGACAATGTTACAGAATTTATTAGCCAAGATTCTTCTCTGAAGAACTGACCCTCATCAGCCAGAGCTATATAATCCTCATAGAAAAGGAAGAATAGACGCTTCATTATGTCCCTTTAATTGCTATTTTTAGAATCAGAGCTTTTGACTTTCCAAAGGCTGTCACAGAGCTGTTCTGTGTCTCTCTCTATCTCTGTCTCTATCTATCTCTGTGTCTCTCAATTTCTCTACTCTATCTCTATCTCTCTGTCTCTATCTCTCTCTATCTCCCTCTATCTCTCTGCCTCTCTGTCTGTCTTCCTGTCTCTATCTCTGTCTCTCTGTCTCTCTCCATCTGTCCCTGTCTCTATGGCTCTGGATCTCTGGCTCCTTCTCTTTCTCTCTCTCTCTCTCTCTCTCTCTCTCTCTCTCTCTCTGTCACACACACACACACACACACACACACAGAGCTGTCCCCTTACAGAACAGCATTATGGATTCATGGGTCTCACACACCCCAATAGTACTGTAACCATTATATTTCCTGCTCAGGTTGCCACTTTTGGCCCTCAAGAATTGGTCTTTTGGGTTCCTGCCCTATCCTGAGGGATCCCAGCAGCACTGTAGGCAAAGCTAGACAGATTTCCACTGTGTGCTTCCTGAATTTAGGCATTCTCTGCCTACGGCTTGAGCTCCATCTCAGGAGGCCCGGAGTTTGCCCACCCCCATGGGATGCTGTGGGTGCATTTGGCTTCTGGGGATTTTTGGGGCACAGAGCTGGCACGTGTGCCTTTTGCAAATGATAACAGGACCTAGAGATAAGGGTGAGGCAACGGTGACCAAGAAAGAATGAAGATGCCTGATGTCCACACACCCCCTGCAACGAACGCCACCATTTTGTACTACAAAGATGTGGTAATAAAACACAAAATGCAAAAGGAAGCAAGTAACCCTTGTGTGTTCCACTTAAATTTACCTTTATATGGATTTTCACTGCTTAGACTGTATAATTGTGTCTTTCTTTTTAATACTGAAAATCTCAGAACTTAACAATATAAACATAATTAATAACTTGCTTTATTCTCCTTCATAACTTTTGTAAAACACAAAAGACAAACTAAGTTAAGCCCTCTGAAGCACTGCTTGCCCCTGGGTATATGGATTAGAGATATGCAGACTGCTGTAACGCAGGTCAGTATGAAATCATAGTCTTTATTATGTCATTATTTCACTTTGCCTGCCAATTTCTTTTCTCTTGGGATTCTAAATTTTTATTTATCTATAAATTTAATTTTACTATTTACATGATGTCAAGGTAAAAAGAAACTACAGGGGAAAAAAAGATAAACTCAGAAAATGTATCACTTTCATTTGCCCTTTCCCCTATTTTCCATTTATTTCTTTGAGATAGCCATTTCTATTTTCTTCTAAAATTAGCAAGCTGTAGACACGGTTCACATCTCCATTTGTTCCATTTAACAATACATCCTGCTGGTCAGTTCCTAGCTGTGAGTGGATATCCCGCTCCATTTTTTTAATTTATGAAAGGTTTCAATCTGGCACCATTCTGAAGTGCAAAACTCAATAATCTGAGAAACACAGCCTCGCAGGCACACGGCGTGCCACCACCACGCAGCCACGGCACACCTGGGACGCAAGCGACCGTCAAGACGCGCATTTAGCCTGTCCCAGAGCACAGCCTTCCACCTCTTTGGGTTGGCCCCTGTCACGATCGCATCTAGACGTCTCCACAAAGCCTCAAGGAGTCATAGGTGGGGAGTTCTGAAGGTGGCTGGATTGAGTGTGGGCTCGGGGTGTGACCCTGGGATTGAAAGTGTAAACAATGGAGGCCTCACCCTGGATTCCATTAAACTAATCAGTAGTTTTGTAACCTGGATGGAATATAAAGGGACAGAAAAAGGCAGGCTTGCTGCTGCCTGCTGTCTGCTGCCTGCCACGCCATGAACCTTTTCTCCTCTGCGATGCCCCCTGCTGTGCCTTCCCACCTTAGAGACAGTTGGTCATGGACTGAAACTTTTACAAACCATGAGCTAAAATAAACCTTTCCTCCTTAACTTGTAGATAGAAGATAGTTCTGTCTTAACCACAAGAAAAGTGTCTCAGATACTCTCTTTGGTCGCCCAAAAGGCAACCACAGTATGACCTTTCTCATCACAGAGTTTGTTGTGGTATTGGGAATTGAACCCAGAGCTTTGTCTACACAAGTCTCCAGCCCTTTGATTTTTATTTTGAGATAGGGTCTTCCTAAATCACTACGTTGCCCCATCATAGATAATTTTTCCAATTCATGTAAAATGTGACACAATTTTAATATCCATATTTTGAATTCTGAACAAGAACTTTAAAGGTAACAATGTGCAATGTACTAACCCCAGTTATTCTTCTATCATTTTGTTTTTTCCATAAAAAAATGTTAAGTGCAGTTCGTATGGCTATGGGTCAGTAGGTGGCTTTGAGATGCGGTGCATGAGGCGTTTGTTGGTCATTGATTCCTCTGTATCCCTGGGAGATCACCTGGTGATGGATAAACCAGCTTGCCCATTTTCCCATGAAAGCATAATCGAACTGTTTCCAGTTTGGAGCTATGATGAATGGAATTGAAGTGACATCCTCATTTAAGTCTTTTGTGAATGCTTGTTCACATGTGTTCATTTCTCCTAGGTAAATACCAAAAAGTGGAATTGCTGTACCAGACAATCATAAGTTTATGTTTAGTTCAATAATAAACCACCAAGCTGCTTTCCAACGTGCATATGCCACTCTGTGTTCCATTCCAGCTCCCCTGCACCCTACCAAGATCAGGCATCCTGAGACTTATTTTTCCTGAGAGCTATGCAGTGGCTTCTCACTGCGTTTCCATTGCAGGATCATTGCAGGCTGATTTCACATGCTCACTCGCCTCCCACACAAGACTTTAAAGAAGTCTCTGTTCAGCTACTTTGCTCCTTATGCACTGTTTGCTCTTTATCAGTTTGCGACTGCTCTAGGTCGGGGGTGGGGAACCTGGGTGCCCAGGCCGCAGTAGGCACACAGCCCTCCCTGCCGGCATGCGGGCCAGCTCCCTCCACTGTGCCTCGGAAGCTGGGCACAGATGCCAGGCTTCACCACATCACTCGCACTGCACTCAGCAGGTGAGCTTGGTGCTGCGGTTCGAGGATTTGGCCTCTAAAAGTTTTGCCATCACTGCTCTCGATATTCAGAACACGTGTCACTCACAGATGTGTGCTGCCTAGGTATTTTTTCTTGGTTTGTAGCTAGTCTTTTTTTTAAGAACATCCAAATTATCTCCATTTTTGCTGTTGATCATTCACTTTCGTATTTCAAAAATCTTTGTCAAATTCAAGAGTAAAAAATTTTCTCCTGTGCTTTCTTCTCAAACTGCACCTTCTAATGTGGTAGCCACCAGCCGCATGGCTATTTAAATTTAGGTTGACTAAAATAAAGGGAAGCACGAAGCTCAGATCTGCGATCCCACCGACTGCCTTTCAAGTAAGGCTCAGTAACCAGGTATCCGGGACTCCCATCCCTGAAGGGCACCAGCCCAGAACACCCGTCATTGCAGGGCATGTATTCTACTCAAAAGCAGTGTTCTAGGCATTTTATAGTTCGAGGTTTTACAAAAGGGACCCAGGGAGATAGCTTGGCAGTCTAAGCGCCTGTTTGGCAAGTGTGAGGACCTGGGTTCGATCCTGGTAGCACATGTCATGCCGGCCCCCAAAGCCAGGCATGGTGGCACATGCCTACAATCCCAGTGCTAAGGAGGCTGAGACAGGAGGATCACTATGAGTCTGAGCTGCAAAGCAAGACCCTGTACCAAATAAATACATAAATAGATTTTTTTGAAAAAAGAAGGGAATCATAAGGAGTATGGGTTGAAGATATTCATGCACATGAGTGCCCCGCTGCTCTGCCATCTTTATTGAGAAGAGCACACTCTCCCCATCATCATTACCAGAATCCGTCAGCCACACTCATGGCCTCTTCCTGCCCCACGCTGCCCTGGCCTCGTGCCCACCTCTTGCCGTCATGACTATTGCCATGAGCCAGCCAGGCTCAAAATTAAACGTGAGGACCTGAGGTGAGAAACATTCTCTTCTTGTCTTCTGTTTTCTGGAGTGCTTTGTGCAGAGTTTATTCTTTTTTTTGGTTTGGATTTTTTTGATGTTGTTATTTGTTTGCTTGTTTAAAACATATGCCAGGGTTGTTATGCAATCAAGTCAGTCTTGAAGTTTTCTAAGAATGTTTTAAATACAAGTTCAAAGTCTTTAGTAGGCATAGGACTATTTAAATACCAGTTTCTTCCTTGGTGAACTTAGTTTGCCTCTTTCAAGGGAATGATTCATTTTCATCTGAATTGGAAAATGTGCAGACAAGAATTTGTTGGTAATGTTCTTTTTGTTTTTGTTTTTGTTTTTTTGTGGCTGACTCAGCCCACCCTGGGGGTGCTGCTGGCCTGGTAGGTGGTGCCAGGGATCCAACCACGATCCCTGTGCTTGCCTACGCAGGCACGGTTGACCGCTGAGCTATGTCGCCCACCCCAGTGCTGCTTTATTGGCTCCTAATGACACAGAGTTGGTAATTATGTCCTTTTCGCATTCAAGGTACAGACACTTAGGTCCGTGGCCATTTTTCTTATCCAGTCTGACTTCCATTTTATCTATTTCATTAAATTTCAGATTAAAAAACACCTTTCAGATCGGTGACTTTCACCCATTATTTTTCTACTTTCAATTCACCACTCTCTGCTCCCAGCCTCCCTCCAGTTGCTCATTTCACATTTAATTTGCTTGCTTTCGTCTTCTTGGGATAAAAGCTCGGGTTACCGCTGGACAGCTTTTTCCTGTGGAAAGCACTTAGTGTTTGAAGTTCCTCCACGCTCGAGTCTAGCTGCATCGCGTAAATGCTAAAGTGTCCGAGTCTTGTTTTCCTTTCATATGAAATATTTGGTACATTTCCTTTTGGTCCTCTTCGACTTAAGATTTATTTAAACGTGGGTTTTTAATTTCCAAGATTTTCCAGATAGCTTCTGCCCTTGTTTTTGTTAATCTTTTATGGGCAAAGTACATGTCCTTATTACTTTAAATTTTGAAATCTATTAGACTTTTCACTCAGTCCAGAATATTATTCATTTTGAGGAGTGTTTGATATGTTCTCAATAAGAAGGCAGATCTGCTCCCTATGATGAGCGGAATGTTCCGCTGATGTCAGTGAGGCCCTGCTGGTTGCACGCATTCCTTAGGTCGTCTGTGCCTTTCCTGACTTTCTGTTTGTTCTGTTTGACCCTTAAAGAGCAAGGTCAATGTTCCCTAGCACAATGGTAGCTGTGTTTGCCTCTCCATCAGTTTCCATTCCAGAGACTTGGAGGCTCTGTGATGCCTACTCACCTGGAATCAACAGGTCTTCCTGGTGCGCTGTCCCGGGGACAGCAACACTCCACCCCTGGGGCTGTCATTTGTTTTGAAGTTTACTTTGTCAGCCACTAGCATAGCCACTCTGGATTTCTTATTACTGGTTATAACATGAAATATTTTCCTACCACTCTGTACATGACCTACCTATCTCTGCATATGCAAAGCAGGCTTCTCATGCATAGTAGATTGTTGAGTGTTGGGGGGGAGGGTTTCCAACTTAACATTCTCTGGGTTTTCTTCAGCATATTGAGACCATTTGCATTTAAGAAAATGCTAGGAATGGTTGAATATAGGTCAACCATGTTATTATTTATTTTCTATGTGTCCTCTGGTATAGTTCAGATCTTAAATGTTTCCCCAAATTTCCATGGGGGGCAGAGGCTCAGTGGTGGGACTTTGAAAGCTTACTGGATCTTGGGGAAGCTATACCCATCCCTGGGTGCTGTGCTCCATATATTGGAGGCAGGTCACCAGAAAGGTGACCTAGAGGGTAGCTCTTGTCCCTGGCTCCTGCTTTCCTCTCTGTTTCCTGGCTGCCGTGGGTCCCGACCCTCTGTCAGGCCCTGTGACTGTTGTTTCTGCCTTAGAGCCAGCCATGGACCGAGCCCTCTGAAACCACCAGCTGAGAAGTCTCCATCCGTGGAGTTTCAGCTGTCAGGTGCTTTGTCCCAAGCACAGGAAAGAGACTACTCTATTTTCCTTCCATTTTTCTTATTTCTTCTCCCTCCTTGCCTTCTTCTAGAATGTTTTAATTCTCTTAGAGTTTCATTTTAATTTTTGTAGTAGCTTTTTGGCTGTGGCTCTTGGAGCTGTTTTTGGCCCTTGCTCAAAAGACTGCAGTACTCACACATAACCTGTCATCACCCACGTGGAGTTAATGTTTGGTTTCGAGAGCCGCTTCTTGCCTTCACCAACGTTTGGTGTGGTCAGCATTTTGGATTTTGACCTGCTGGCAAGTGGTGGTGAAATTTTATGGCAATTTAGTTTTCGTTTTTGTCCCTGACGACACTGGCCCTCCTACCAAGTGTTTGCTGTCAGCATATTGTCTTTAATAAAGCATCCCTTCAAATATTTTGCCCATTTTATTGGGTTTTTATTACTGTGTTTCAAGAATGTATTTATTGTGGATGCATCACCTTAGCAAGTACATCCTCCAGCTGTCGTTCGCTGGCTGCTGTTCATGACATCCACCAAACTGGCTGCCACTGCTCCCTTTTGTGTCCCTTGTCTTCGTCACCAGGGCCTGAGACCCAATGCCCATAGCTTAGACGAGGGAAGTTTGCTTTGTGTCAGGGTTTCGCCCATGGTCAGCTGGTCCCAAGGCAGAAATGCGAGGTGAAAGGGTCTGGCGGAGGAGAGCGGCTCACTGCCCAGCTGGGACGCAGAGAGGTGGGAGGAGCTTGGGCCAGGCCACGCCCTCCCAGGTCAGCTCCCCCCACTGAGCCCCTCCTCCGCCCAGCCCACTCAGCCGCAGACCTCAGGGGTGAAGCACCAGCGAGTACGGCTCCCTGTGACCCAGTCACCTTCTACACACCCTAGATCTGAACCGCAGCAGTCCTCTTATCGACAATGTGCTCCCTCGCGCTCGCTCACTCGTTCTTGGTCAGCTTCATAGAGATCTTTAAATTTCACTGACCTCTTCAAATAATATACATTTGGCAACTTTGGGTTTCTCTTTGTATATTTGCTTTCTACAGCATTTATATCTGTGCTTTTGTCTTTGGCATTTATCTCCTTCTGTTTCCTTTGAATTTGGCTCAATGTTCTTCTTGCTTCTTGAAATGAAAGTCTACAGTACTGATTTCCAGAACTTCTTCAGATACACACACACACACACACACACACACACATACGTGGGTATGGCCACAAATTTGTCTCCAAGCACTACTTGAGCCGCAGCCTGCACACGTGGTACAATATATCTTCACTATTATTTACTTAAAATATTGTCTAATTTCCACCGTCATTTTGTTCGTGAACTACGGGGTAGTCAGAAGTGTGTGGCTTAATTATGGAGCAGTGGGAGATTTCCTAGCCATCTAGTCTGTTATTGATTTCTAGTTTAATTGCACTATGGTCAGAGGACAGATTCTGAGTTATTCTCATCTTCTGGAAATTACTCAGACCTGCTTTCTAAGCCCCGGTAGTGTCAGTCTGGCAGATGTCCCATGTCCACTTACTCACTTGGAAAGGAGTCGCTGTTTCAGTGCAGCACTCTGTTTGTGTCAATTAGGTCAATGTGATTTATTGTGTGATTCGGATCTCCTGCATCCTGTCTGATTATGTTGTCTGCTTGTTCTGTCCACTGTACAAAAATAATGTATCTCTGCGCCAAGGTGGCCCTGTCTTTGTAACATTCACATTTTTATATTTTCTCGGCTTTCGTTCTGCATTTGCGATCTGAACTTAGAGTGCAGTCCTAACCAGGATTCCCCTTTTTTTTTATAATATTTTAGAAAGACTGGAGTTCATGAAATATTTCATTTAGGGGGAAAACAAGCTCACATCTGACCAAAATAAAAAGTGCTTTCAAGAGAGGACACTCTGGTAAGGGATGCTCCACAGCCCAGTATATAGGACTCTGCCAGGGACTCCGGGTGCCACCAAGGCCTCTCTGCCTGCCTGAAAGCCACCCGAGGATACCTGACAGCAAGCCACCCCCCCAACCCCCCTTTCTGGAACTGGAAGTGAATCACAGCAGGCCATGCACGGACAGGGGATTCGCTTGTCAGCAAAATCAAGGAAGGAGTCAAAGCTGCCTGGAAAGAGACTAAGGGCCCCAGAACCTCAGCATGGGAGGTACGAGGAAGACGTGGACACAGGGGACAGAAGACCAGTGCTCTGCCCTCCACCCAGCCCACTGACCAGGAGCTGTACACAGCTGGGGTTGTCTCTATGGTGTGGACTTCTCTGAGCAGAAATGCTCCTGGAGGGCCAGGGAGATGGCTCAATTGAATAAGTACCTGCCTGGACAGCGCAAGGGCCTTAGGTCAATCCCTGATTCTGCAAAAAAAAAAAGGAAGGACCGCTGACCCACAGCAACCTGCTGAAGTTACACCATGGCTCAGAGTCACACAGAGGTCACTGCACTCACAATGGCTGCTCCCTGCTGGGGGTGGGGCCTGAGATAACCTCTCCAGTGGCATCGATGGACTGAGCACCACCCCCATGCCCAGTGCCAAGCCTCTGTGCTACAGGCAGAGGAGGGACAGTCGCTGTGACCCAGCTATGTGGCAGCCACACCCCTGGAGAACCCACAGAAGCTCATGAGCCAGGTTCCTGGGTACTGCAGAAATTCAGGGCAGGGAGGGACTGGGAGGACTAAGCCACAGAAGAGATTTCATGAGGGGCTGCGACTTTGACCGGACCAACCCTGGAGGAGGTCAAGATGCAGAAAGGGGAAGGCGAGCCCTTCGGCAGCAGGAGCTGTGCAGCCAGGATGCTCATGTAATGCAGCTATGGGAAAGGCCGGAGCCAGCCCTGGCCCCGCCAGGCTCAGACCCACAACGGGAAAAGTGCATCAGGGCTTGGGTGGTCAAGAGCCTTTGGTCAACGACTTTATT
>PVKA01036988.1:0-21352 GCA_004027165.1 Ctenomys sociabilis | reverse complement strand
GTCTCACTATGCAGTTCAGGCTGGCCTTAAGCTCACTTTGTAGCTCAGGCTGGTCTCGAACTCACAACAATCCTCCTGCCTCAGCCTCCCAAGTGCTGGGATTACAGGCATGCGCCACCATGCCCGGCTAAGCCATGTACTTTTGTAGGCCTTAGAGATTTATCATAAGCTGAGTTAAACCCTCAGCCCTGAGATTTACAGGTTTTTAGGTAACCCCTATAATCATATGCGTCATAGGAAATTTGTACCTGTAGATAATATACCTTCTTTTTTTTCCAACTCCCCTATCTTCCCTTCAATCCTTTCCTTCTTTATTTACAAAAGATGAGATTTACAGTTTTAAATGGATAGTAATATAGATGGAAAAAACATACAAGTCAGTGGCACAAAACCAAATCAATGCCTAAATAATAAAATAAATTGTGAAAGATTTGTGTTTGCGCTCTTTATAGGGCTATTGAGTCAGTTTGCCTATGATCTTGAAAAAATGTAAGGAAAATGTCAGTGATTTGGGGAAAGAGGTGCTTTTAGTTTAAGTGTATTATCTTAAAAGTGCTTAGAAATAGGAAAGAAAGATGATCAAATCAGTGTTTGACTATGAAGAGGAACACAACTTAGAAGTAAGGAGGGAGATAAAGTTCTCCAGTTTAAGCTGGGCATGATGGTGCGCATCTAGAATTCCCACTATTGAGCCAGGAAGATCACAGCTTTAAGGCCAGCTTGGGCAACTTAGCAAGACTATCTCAAAATAAAAAGAGCTAGGGATGCAGTTCATTGATCACTTGGCATGTGCAGTTTGAGGGCCTGGGTTCATTCTCTAGTATTGAAAAGGAAAAAAAAAAAGATTTGCTGTGTTGACATTTTTAAGTAAAATATGTATCTTGAACCAGGCCTATAAAACAGTGATTCCTACATTTTGAATACATATTTCTAATTCTTATACCCAGGTCATTAACCTATGTGACTACAGAGGCAACATAAGTAGTTAAAAGGAATGGCAGCCTATTCTAGAGTGTAGTGAAAAATACACACACAGTGTAAGGAGAATTGGTATTTTTCATGTAAGAATGAGGACCCTGGATTGCTAGATCTGCATTTTCAAGAAAAGCCGAGGTTCAGAAGTTTATATGATGCCTCCTGTTGAACTAATGCCACTACTAAGAAAAGGTAACAAATGTATTGCATTTGACCCTTAGCTGTCAGTTTGCAACCCCTGCAGTATACAGTTAACCTGGAAAACATGAGTTTTCTTAAGTTGTGCTCACTGTATAAAGTGGAAGACTATTAGCCCTTTTCTTCCTCTCAGGATGGTGCGCCCAAGGTTAACCATTTACGTCTGTCAGGAATCGTTGCAGTTGAGGGAGCAGCAGCAGCAGCAGCAGCAGCAGCAGCAGCCACAGCAAAAGCACGAGGATGGAGAATCAAATGGTACTTTCTTCGGTAGGTTGTTTTGGGTAGGCTAGGACAATATGAACAAAGGTGAAGAAATGACTTAAGGTCATGTGTGATGGGAATTTTCAAACAAGACTCGGCAGTTGCTAGAAGTAGTAGCAATTGCTTTACTGAACTCTTAAAAATTACCAGGGTAAGTATTACAGGTTCAGAAGGGCTGGGGACATAGCTCAGGTGAAAGCCCTGGGTTCAATCCTCACCATCCCCACCACCTACACCAAACAAAAAGTAGAGAACTTTCTTTTTTTAATGTCTTTAGTACAGGGTCTACAGGATCTCACTACATAGATAAGACTCGTGGTGATCCTCTTATTTTCATCCTCGCAAGTGCTGGGATTATAGGCCGGAGATTGAATGGTGACCTCTGCACTCTGCCTAAGCAGGCATTTAGTCTGCTGAGCTATCTGGTCAGCCCTAGAGAGCTTTCGTACTGACTGCTGTTGCTCTTTTCCTGTTGTAGTATACCACGCCATCTATCTGGAAGAACTGACAGCTGTGGAGTTGACAGAAAAAATCGCTCAGCTTTTCAGCATTTCTCCTCGACAGATCAGCCAGATTTACAAGCAGGGGCCAACAGGAATCCATGTGCTCATCAGTGATGAAGTAGGTTTTTCAGTAAAGTTCAATTACGAAATGAGAAATGATTTGTCAGATCATATAATAAATGTAAGGATGAGCCGGGCGTGGTGGCGCATGCCTGTAATCCCAGCACTTGGGAGGCTGAGGCAGGAGGATTGTTGTGAGTTCGAGACCAGCCTAGGCTATAAAGTGAGTTTAAGGCCAGCCTGAACTGCATAGTGAGACCCTGTCTCAAAAAGACAAAAAAAAAAAAAAAAAATGTAAGGATGGTTCTTCTGGGATAGGGTCTGTTTCCTAGACCAAAGAGTTTCAAACTCTTTTTTTTTTTTTCTTCTTCTTCTTTTTTAAAATTTAAAGAGACAAGAGTTTCACTCTGTTGCCCAGACTGGCCTCTGAACTCCTGGCTAAATGAACTGCTTACTGTAGCCTCCCTAGCAGCTGAGACAGTAGGCATGTGCTGCTGTGCCCGGCTCAGACTTTTTGCTTCTTTCTCCTGAATTTTTAAACATCTATATGTATCTCTTTGTGAAATCTTAGATTGACTTAAAGTTTTTCAAGTTTAAATAATTGCAAAAGATTTCCTATTTGTAGATAGATATTTTGTAGATGGGAAGAAGAGCCTGAGTCATGTGCATGTACCCACTCCCCATGATGAATGTAATCATTACTTACTGCAAACATAGGTCTAATAAAAGTAAAAACATTAAAAACAGATTTTCTCTGGGGAGGATTATAAAACATGTTCTTGCTGAGTGTGGTGGCACATACCTATAATCCTAACACTTAGGAAGATCACTGTTCAAGTTCAAGGCCAGTCTAGGCTACAAAACAAAAATAACAAAAAAGTCACTTAGGCACATATATGACCTTCAAAAAAGCAATCATTGCATTGCTATTTTAACTGCATTGGCTATAACCTAAATATAGGAGTGACTCTCTGCTTCAGTACTAGGGATTGAAATTATTAGTGATTTTTCTTTTTTAATGTATCAGTTATTTAGGTTCTCAGTGAGAAATTTAGAACACTAATTTATGAGGATAAATTCCATTTGTCAGAGCAAAAACGGATCACAGATAGTCTCAGAGCTGAAGAACAGCTTTGATTTTTGGTAAAATCTGTGATATTATGCTGCTCTGAAATCTGGTATCTCTCGTTCTCGGTGTTGAACATCCCTTCCTGGTGTCTGGCTTTCCGCAGCTGCTTCTTTTTTTTAAAGAGGAAGATTTATTTAGCTCACAGTTTGTGGAGGTTTCACTGCATAGTCAGCTGGCTCTAGGACATGGTGTCATGGCACGGGCAAACAGTTCAAGGTGGCCAAAGACAGCAAAAGCAGCAAGAGCAAAAGGGTTAGGGTGAGCAGCTCTCTTCTCCGCTATGTTGTAAGCAGGCTACCCCATTCCCAGGGTGGGTTAGCACTCACACCATCTTGGTGCCCTGCACTTGTCCAGGCAGAGGCTGTTTACATAGTGATGACCCTGGTTTCTGGCTGAATAGTTTAGTTAAGCTAAAGTGTTCTTTTTTCTTTTTTTTCTTTTTCTCTCAGAACTGGAGATTGAACTCAGGCCTTTGTTCTTGCCAGGCAAGTGCTTATTCTACTGAGTTATCTCCCCAGCCCGCAGTGATGTGTTTGGGAATTTTCACTTTGCTGATTGGTGTGTTCTTCATAGAGGAATATGATTAAGGCTAAGAGGCCCAGTCACAAGTAGCAAGTCAATGGCCAGCTATCTCAGGCAAACCAGTCTTGCCTCTGTTACACCTGATGAGGATGATCAAAATGGTGCCAGGAGTGATGCTGGCTTCAAGTTTCCACACATGCTGACTGAAGGGTTTCTTGCCATGGCTCAGGAGCTTTCGAGGCATATCTTCAGTAGGGTAGTATCTAGGCATTTTTCGAAGCTTAACCACCTGGGTGGTTACCTCCATTTTTGTCCCCACTGACTGGTTTTGTGATTGTAGCAAGAACTTCTCCTTTTTCTTCTCAGCCTTTAACAGCTGTGTACTTTCTCTTGTACAGAGCCTTTCTGGAATTAGCAGAATCGGGAGTATCTACCAAATCCTCTAACCAGGACAGGATTTTGGCTGAGGTGGGGCTGCCCCTTACACTTTCTTGCCTTCACCTTACCCTTTTTACCAGTACCACTGGCAGAAGCCTTCTTGGCTTTGGGTTTCTTCTCTTTAGTGTCTGGCTTCTCAGTTTTTTCACCTGCCATCTTGCAAGATGGGAAAGAGAACTAAGTTTCTGACTTTCGTCTTTATAAGCAGTCACATCTTATTTTCTATAACTCCTATTTCCATTCACTTTTCTCATCGACTTTTACTTACTGTAACTTTTTATGCTTGAACATCTTCAGTTGATTGTCCCACCATATTCCTTTGAAACAAAAGTTTATTTTAGCCAAAAATTTTGTCTCAATAAAAGTTGAAAATCACTTCTGACTAGATTTCATAGTTATAAAACTGATTTAAAAAATATAGTTACTAAACATTAAGAAAAAGAGCTAGGATATAGCTCAGTGGTACAGCATGCGCTTAGCATATACAAGACTCTGAGAGTTCAATCCCCAGTAACCAAAAAGAGAAAAAGGAAATAATTTATTAGGCAGAAATACAGATGCATATCTGTTATGGCTACCAGTCGGAGAGGTGGAGATAGGATAGCATGTTTGAGACCAGCCTGGCTATAGTAAGACCCTGCCTCAAAATAAAATTAAAAAGGCTAGAGCTGTCAGTGAGAGAGCTTAGCATGCTTGAGATACAGTCCTGGATACAGACCCTAATACTGCCAAAAGAAGTTTATTAGGCATGTCACTATTAATGCTATTAATGGAATCAATACAATTAGATCACAATTGTCAGTAAATTCTGCCTACTACTTATCAAAAGGACCCAGAGGTCAGCATCAGTTTCATCCTGTTTTTCCTTCTAGATATAAGTGCTGTGAAACCTGATTCACCTAAATTGATAGATGGGTAGAATCTTATTAGAAGACCCTGGATTTTTTGAACTTTTGAGTTATGGGCTAAAAATTATATAAGGGTGTTACCAAAAAATCTTTTGAGTCATTTGTCACTTGACAGTCTGTGATTAAGTTACTCTTCAATTCTTGTGACTCATGAGGATTTGTTACCTGGTTATAGTTTACCTTTGCAGTTTCACTTCAGCACTCTGGAGCTTTTATATCTTAGGCAGAATATCTTAGTAGGATTGTAGAAGGGTGAAACTCGTGTTTTTATTTTGTAAATTGGGAGACGGAGACTTGGAAAAGGAAAGGTAAGGAGTTCTTAGTGACGAATATATAGCAGAGGGAAGCTGAAAACTAGAATTCAGTTCTTCCATGTAGCAAGCACTCTTGTTGTCTTTGTATCCCTTGGAAAGTGTTGGTATTAAGTATTATTCCAGGGAAATGCATACTCCACTTTAAAGGCTGTTGTTCTAGATAAACATTAAACATGGAAAAGAAAAACTCAAAACAGACAAATATCAAACAGGTTTATGAAGCATGGTTTTCAAAATTGGATGAAAAACATTTATATAATTCTATAGAAGTTCATATAAACCCCTTTGGATATGGGATAGTCCTTAGGAACATAGAAATAGAGCAAGATTATATTGTACCTAAATCTAAAATCATGAAAATCCACATAGTAAAAATAAATGAAGCAAACCAATGTATTTAATAATCAGCAAATTTTCTTGCCTTTTTCAGATGATTCAGAACTTTCAGGAAGAAGCCTGTTTTATTCTGGACACAATGAAAGGTAATAAATAACACAGTAAGATAAACAACTGTTTTCTAAGGAATTTAATGGTGCTTTACAGTCTAGAGTGTATCTCAGTGGTAGAATATACGTTTAGCATGTACCCAGTCCTGGGTTCAGTCCCCATACTGCTCCCCCCCCCAAAAAAAAAAGTTTATTCTTGTTTTATTTGTTTTGAGTGGGACAGGGAAGAAACCATTTGTTAAGTAGAGAAAATAGCATTGTTAGAGATTGTTCCTTTGTGTGAGTTGGCTTCTTGCCACCATCAGAGTAGACAGAGTACACCTGATAACGCTAACCATCTCCTCCATCTTCTGTGAACAAATGAAGAATCAAGGTATGTTGTCTAATGCATATTATAGATGTTCCTTGATTTATGATGGGGTCATGTCCTGATAAATTCATTAAGTAGAAGATACTGGAAATTGAAATGCATTTAATACTCCTGTTGTACCTTGGCAACATGGTATCTTACAGAATGTCAGTTATTTGCCCTGGTGATCTTGTGGCTAATTGCTACTACCTGGCATTATAAGAGAATATCATACCACATTATTGAAAAGATCAAAATTTAAACTATAGTTTGTACTGAAGACATACTACATTTGGATCATTGTGAAGTCAAAAAATCATAAATGGCATCATCAGAGTGGGGGACCATCTGTGCAAGTATTCTGTGCTAAATACAGCAACGAGTGTGCCGCTCTTTTCTTGCTCTGGCTTTGTTCCCTTCACAAGAACCTACCACAGATTTTTTTCTCCTGCTGTGTTTTAAAGGTACTAAAGATTATTTTTTTTCTCTTTTTTAACAGCAGAAACCAATGACAGCTATCATATTATACTGAAGTAAGAATGGGCTATCTTACTCTCAATGGCTGCTGCTTCCTTTGCCTCTTGAACACTGCCCCCTTGAAGAGGATATGAATGGAGAATTGGTCTGAAGGTCTGCAGGAACCTGGCTCATCTGACTGTGTGGGGGATTTAACACTGGATGCAGAGTCCCATCCATGTGTGTTGTTGCCCCAACCTCTTTTTCGCACACACAGATTACTGCCCAGTGTGGAATTCTGCAGTTATCTTTTAGTTGAAATTCTGGCCCTGTTGTCCAATATCAATAGAAACTACTTTGTTTAGTATTATGTAGGCCATAGTGATGATGGGAATTGTGTGATGTTTAATAGATGTTAAATTTTGTGATATGGAGCCATATAATTTTTTCTAATATAAAAATGAACATCTATATTCATAAGACTGGGTCTTCAATCTCTTTTTTGCATCAGATGTTGTCATCTCTTTTTTTATGTCACAGTTGGTTCCTGAAAACTTCATCAATGAGGAGAAATAAAGATAAGAATTTTTCTTTTGGTTTGCCTGTAATGCTGCAACTAATGGTTATTTTGGCTAATACTGGAGCAAGGCAGTGTGATAAGTCTCCAAATGGGTCATCTTCTTACATCATCTTAATAACCCCATATGAAGTAGGGTTCCCTAGGTGATAATGAGGAAACAGAGACATAAAGTGGCTAGGCATCTTGCTAGATAACAGTCAGCTAGCAAATAGTGATTTTGAAATTCAAATCCAGACTCCCTGGCTGTTATTATTTGCTATCCACTATTGCCCATGCTACCCTTTTTGCTCTCTGCTTACCATCATTTCTTACTGTGGCTTTTCTGGGGAACCGAGGAATGAACGCTAGGCGATAAACCACACCTAAAACAATGATGAACAAATCAAGACCTGCAGAAAAATGAAATGCTTTTTAAAGTGTCATCAGTTACCAGAATCACGTAATTTGAGGTGATGGAAACTCAGGCTGATCCATAACTACCAAAAGTCGGGGCTGGGGAAATGACTCAGTGGAATAAGCGCTTCCTTGGGAAGCACAAGGGCTAGAGTTCAATCCCCAGTTCTGCAAAAAAAAAAAAAAAAAAAAAAGTTCCTATTATATCTCCCAAAAGTCATTGTTCTTGAGTGGCATTCTTGAGCTATTTATTTTTTCAAACTATTTATTTATAAATGAGTTAAGCCAATCTCTGCTTTTCCTTCTCTGCATCCCTTTTGGTGTAGGGAGTTCTTTTAGTGTACTTTTATATAAGCTTTACAAGAAACATTCCTGTTCCATTCACAACCTTACAATACATTTTTGTGTCCTCCTTGAGAATGATTGTGTGTGTGGATATGTGTATATGCATGTGTGTGTGGCATCATGAACTTTTTTCACATGTAGTTTTACCCAGAAATCTCTTCATACATTAAATTGAGATGAACAAAGATAATATTAAAAGGTTCTATATGAAATTTGGAGTGAGTGTGTGTGTGTGTTTAAAGCATTTGACAAAGTTAAGCTTTTTATACAGAAATTTTTGTTTATTAAAATCAACTACAACGTATTCTTATTTTTTCTTAGTGTGAAAGTGAAAACCTTGAAACTAGAAAGTTAAGTCAAAAGCTTGTTTAAAACTGACCTCAGGAGTGCTCGTTTCTGCAGAACATATACTAAAATTGGAACGATACAGAGAAGATTAGCATGGCCCCTGCGCAAGGATGACACATAAAACTGACCTAAGGAATGTGACATACTAGCACAAAATGTTTTTCAGTGATTACCAGATGTTCCTATTTTTGGGAGACATTTCTAGTTGTATCATATTCATAGGACTGGCTCTCAGGATGTCTGTGTTACTCTCCCTAGCAGGCTGTTCTTGATTATGATTGTCTTCATATATTTTTTCTGGATGTTAGGGTAGAGGGTTGGACTAGGAGATTTTTAACGTCTCTTCCAAATCTGTGAATTTATGATTCTTGGTACTGCACATGATGTGTAGAATTATATTAATATATTAACTATAAATTACACTTACTATTTTACTTGAATCAGGGTTTTGTTAGAATAGTCTTCACATTTGTGGAAATGAATTTGTATAACATTTTTAGGAGGTTGTTTGTTTATTTATTTTTTGTATTTTAGGGAAAGGTCTACAGGGTGTTCAGGGTCTCACTAGATTGGATTTATAGTGAGCCGCCTGTTTACAGCCTCCCAAGAGTTTTACAGATGCATCACCTCTTCCAGCCTCAATTGCCATTTCAGCAATTAACCCCCCCTCCAACCCCTGCACCTGCTTGCAGGCACTTTAATCCACTGAGCTATTTGGCTGGCCCTTTTTCTCTCATTTAGACTGGCTTTGAACTCAGTAGTCTAGTCTGGCCTCATACTCTATTTTAGGCTTTTTAAAAAAATGTATTTAGTACAGGGTCCCACTATGCAGATAGGACTCATAGTGATCCTCTCATTTTCAGCCTCCCAAGTGCTGGGATTACAGGCATGTGCTACCACACCCAGTCTCATGCTCAGTCTCAGACTCAGAAGCCATCTCAGTGCGCTCTGGGGGTAGGGGTGGGCCTGCAGGTGCTTAGCAGGCACTTTAATCCACTGAGCTATCTGGCCAGCCCTTGGCTTTAGTTTTTTTTTTTTAATTCCTAATAACAAAAACAATACTAGTTGTTTATTATAAGAATATATGTAATAGTAATGGTTATTAATTGTAGTCAAGTCAGGGCTATATAAGAATTAGTACATTAATAAAATATAATTACTTGATTTGCTTTATAAAATTATGCTATTGATTTTTTCAATTAAATGAAAATTTTAAATTATCTTTTTATTATTATAAATTCAAACAAGGAAGGTTGTATTTCCTACCTCTTAGCTCTCTCCCAGGACAAATACCCATGGTCATATACTAATGGTCTGCAATTTGAATTTTATATTTAACATATCTTGAATATCCTCCTATATTAGAATTTATAATTCTTCATATTTAAAAATATATTATTCCTATGCATATGCTTCAGGTTAAACATATTTGTACATGTGCCTTTTTTTTAATGTATCTAGTACAGGGTCTCACTACACAGATTGGACTAGTAGTTATCCTCCTGTTTTCAGGCTCCCAAGTGCTGGGATTACAGTTGTGCACCACCATTCCCAGTCTCAGTTGCCATCTCACGCATCCTGGGGACAGGGCCAGCATACGACATGGGGGATCAAACCCCAGTCCAGTCCCTGAGTTTGCCTAAGCAGGTTCTTTAGTCCACTGAGCTAGCTATCTGGCTGGCCCTATGTGCTTTTTTTTTTTTTTTTTTTTCTATCCGGAATTGAACTCAGGACCTTGCACTTACCTGTCAGGCATTGTGTCACTGAGCTATATCCTTGGCCCTTGAATATGTGTCTTAATGAGCTTTTTGCACATATCTTTAAGATATGTCTTAGAAGTAAAGTTTACTGGATTTTATCTTTTTAACAATATAACAGTGGGGACACACCTGTAATCCCAGCACTTGGCACGTTGAGGTAGGAAGTTTGCCATATGTGAGGCCAGCCTGGACTACATAGTGAGTTTGAGGCCAGCCTGAGCTACATAGTAAAATCCTATCTCAAAAAAATGAAAAGAAAAAAGGGGTTCCTGTTTCTGTTAGAGTGAGGGTATACGAAAAGCAGAATGGTTAGGTCTTTGGCCCTTCTGAGAATTGAGATCCCATTGTATTTCATTTACCATTTTCTGTACTGCCCCCTTGAAGTACAATAGGTTCCGTATGGGAAAATATGTAAAGACTTGATAGCTAAAAGGGAGTTACTGGGAAATAAATGCAGGGAGGGCTAGTTACAGAGCTCTAAGGATTGAGTATTAGTCACTGAATAAATTGTGGCTATTAAGGAGTAAGATTGTTTGTCTAGAATTATGGCTCAGTAAGAATGTTTGCCCATATAAATGATTTATTTAAGGAGTCATTTATAGGAAGAGGAATGGACATGGTGGTGTTACAGTATTGGCTGGCAAATAATGACATCACACAGAAGACAACCAAAGACCTAAGATAGCAAAGTCCACATCAAGGCAGATATCCTGATTCCTAGAGTCTTGCCATCAGGCACCAGGTTTTTTGGGCCAGCACAGTGTGATCATCCCTAGATCACATAATCACATGTAATGTCTAATACATGCATGACAAAGAGGGTTCTCAAAGCTGTTGGTGTTTACTGGGACTATTTGCAAATCTGCATGAAGGGCTTCAGGGTTCAATTTTTTTTTTTTTTTTTTTTTTTTTTTTTTGATACAAGGGCTCACTGTGTAGCTCAAGCTGGCCCTGAACTTATGGCAGGCCTCCCTCAGCCTAAGTGCTATAATTACAGGTATGCATCACGAGGCCCACAATTTTTTTGTTTCCTATCAGCTTCAAGGCTGAAATGACAGTGACTATAGGACCGCTATAGAATGGAATGTGCCGGGAAGGAGTGTCCCACATGAGGTATAGAGTAATGGCACCAGCACCTGTTTCTTCCCTCATACTTTATTTTTTCTTTCAATGCCTTGTCTTCACCCTTGTATTTATTTCCACTTTTTCCTTTGTCCTCTCTTCCACACAGGGATTTCCTCTGTTGTTCCTTATGAACATAGAACTAAAATGTCAACATTTTAATTTGTAATTTGGAAATTACAAATTTGGTGTTTGTATCCCCAAATTCAGAGATTGAAAAATTATATATGAATTAAATTGTTTTTGAATAGACAAATCATGTCAGTTACAAGGGAACTTGCTATATAAGGTGATAGGTACTGCTAATTTATTGCCATTGTACACACCGTAAGGTCTTTTTTGGATGTTTATTACAACTGGTTTATTATATGGATCTGTTTTCATAGACTTAAGATGGGATATATATTATTCATTTTATTTATTTAGTCTTCCTGAGATAGGGTCTCACTACATAGTTTAGGCTGGCCTTTAACTCACTTTGTAGCCCAGGCTTGGCTCAAACTTCTAACAGTCCTCCTACCTCAGCCTCCCAAGTCCTGGGATTACAGATGTGTGCCACCATGCCTGGCACATTATCATTTTAATCATTGCAGCTTTTAGATCTTCCTGAAATCTAATGTCTCATTTTTCATTTAAGGATTTAGTCAATCTTTTCCAAGTCATCTTAATAATTTTACTTCACATTTTCATTTACTTCTTTGAGTTTGAAGCTTGAGGGGTACTTCTCTATCATCTGTAAGGACCTGGTTCCATCTCTAGTACTATGCCAGGTCTAGTGATGCATGCCCATGATCCCAGCACTGAGAAGGCTGAGGCAGGGTGATCTCTGAGTTCAAGGCCAGCCTAGGCTATTCAGAGTTCAGAGCCAGCCTAGCTATTCAAAGAGTTCAGAGCCAGCCTGAATTACATAGGAAGATCCTATCTCAAAAAAAAGAAGCAAACCAAACAACACTGAAGAGAGAATAATTATAGGGTTGTTAGAGAAATTAAAAGGGGTAATGAGTATGAAACCCAGTTTTGTCCTGTACTGAGCAACTTTTCAGTTGTCAATACACTAAGGATATCACTGACTTAAAACCACTTCACTATGCAGCTGTAACTGCAAGGCTGATTTATAAACTATGCCTAGAACATAAAATCTAACTTGATTTTTATCTGTGGCTGCTATTTTCAATGCCTGTCCTTAGTCTTATGTCTTCTTATTTTTTGACTTTTACTCAAAACAAACCACCTATTTGCAATTTGTGCATTCTAAGCTGGCCCATGTATATGTTGGAGTATGGTCTAAGGTTATATTCTTGTGGCACTGGGGATTGGATATGGAGCCTCTCATGAGCTACATCCCCAGCTCTTTTTATTTTGAGACAGGGTCTTAATAAATTGCCCAGACTGGTCTTCAACTCAGAATCTTCCTGATTTAGCCTCCCAAATTACAGGCCTGAGACATCATGCCTAGCCAGTGTTATTCACATAGTAATATTAGCATTTCTGTCACTTTTCTTTGCAATTCTATTTCAATAACGTAGAAGTTTTATTTCTATCCTTCCCTGAAGCTTCCTGAACAACTACCATCTAAACTTTGCTTTTTTTAGGCCCTACTAAGTTTTAGGCTGGAATAGAATTGCAGTTATGGGTAAATTGGCACCACTAGTCACTTATCCAGTGGTTGTAGTGTAACTGCAAATATGGTAAACGTATGATAACTAGTTGTGAGGTTTGCTACAGGTCTGGGTGACCTTTTAGGTGATCTAGAGCTTACTGCCAAATTGAATTTTGCTGTCTTCTGAAGAAATGAGCAGTCCTTGATTTGGGTGTCTTCTAGCTTGATGGCATTAACCAACAAAGCTTGGGCACCGGGGCTTTTTTTTTTTTTTTGTATTTTAGGGAAGGGTCTACAGGATGTTCAGAGTCTCACTATCAAACTTGTAGTGATCCGCCTGTTGACAGCCTTCCAAGAGCTGGGATTACAGGTGCATGCCACCACGCCTAGTCTCAATCACTGTCTCAGTGCACTCCAGGGGCAGGGCGGCACTGCAGGTCCCAGGGATAGAACTCCCATCCCGAGCCTGCTTGCAGGCGCTTCAATCTGCTGAGCTATTTGGCTCGCCCACAATGGGGCTCTTAGTACCTTGACTTTTTTTTTTTTTTCTTTTTTGTATAAGGGATCTAACTTAGGACCTTGGGCTTGCCAGGCAGGCGCTTATGTTGCTGAGCCCAACCCTGACAAATTTCCATGACAGATGGAACTCTGAATGTATAACTTTTTTTTAATTTTTTTTGATTAGCATATCTACCATGCTCTCTAAGCTGTTTGTTGTTGTTACTCAGCATGCTACAGAGTAGTCTGGGGCCTTCTTTTTGAGAAGAATAGACAGAACTTTCTGAACAACTGAGTAGAAAACTTATGATGAAAAATAACATAGCACTAGGGACCAGTGAGATGGCTCAGTAGAATAAGTGCTTGCCTGGCAAGCCCAAGGGACTGAATTCAATCCACATTTTTGCCAAAAAAACATAGCACTGACTGGGTTATAAACATAATACATAGTATAGAATAATAACAACTAATTAACCTCACAAAAAGTTGAGATACATACTTTTACCAACATTTTGCAGATAAGGAAGCTAAGGAAAGGAAGTTAGGTACTTTACCCAGGGTTTTACCACAGTAGAGTAGAAGAATAGAGGTTTATATTTAGTCTAGCTCTAGGATCTATGCTCTTAATCTCATCATTGCCTCTGAATTTCAGCCAGTAGAGAGATGATCAGTGCCTGGTACCCTAAGGAGTGCTTTACTGTGATCTGCTGTTTCTTCATTTTGCACCAGTGCCTCCTAGATGTTTGCAGTCTCTGATGTTACCCAGGGGAGGGAACTGGAATTCTTGGCATTTTTTCTAAGCCATCCAACCTCGTAATTTTAAAGAGGGGATGGTTTGGTAGCCAGCAGATCTATCTTCATAGTTTTTGGCTGCAGTGAAAAATGCAGTAGGAGTTGGAATCATCCTAACTTGAGGTTTGTTTTGTTTTTGAGACAGGGTCTTGCTTATTATAGCTTAGGCAGGCCTTGAACTCCACATTCTCCTGCTTCAACTTCCCAAGTGCTGGGATTATAAATATTCTCTGTTCTAACCTGAGTTTAAATCCTGCCATCCATCCCTCCTCTATCAACTCAGTAAATATCTACTGTGTTCCCAATGTCAAATACTATCCTGGGTTTTGTACTGGATAGAGAGAATACAGTCAACAAGACAATTCCTTTTTCTCATGGAATTTAGTCATGTGAAAGACTGAAAAACAGTAAGAATGTCAGATGGTAAAATTAAGAAATATGAGGCAAAGGGATAGAGAGTAAGTGTTATTTTAGAAATATGGCTAGGGAACCTGTCTGGCACAGGGACATTTCAACATATATTAGACGGAGTAAGTATGTGGCCTGCGAGTGGAAGAGTGTTCCAGGCAGAAGGCTCTGTGGTAAGAGTGTGATTACCCTGGTGAAAGAACTGCAAGACCAATGGGCCAATGTGTTGAAGTAGAACATGGGCAAGGAAAGTAAAAGGACAAGGGATGGTAGCCTGAGTCGGGGGAGAAACCACAGAATATACCTAGATCTTTCAGGCTTTCTTAAGTCTTGGGAGAGACCAGAATTCAGAAACTAAGGTTGTTGTTTTGAGCAAGTGACAAATAACTTCTGACTTCTAGTGTTTGTATCCCACATCTTGAAGATGGGCTGCAGAGTTCTGAAGACTGTCAAAGACGAGAAATTTTTAATTTTTTTTTTTTTAGTAGAATACTTGACTGTAACCTATAAGTAGATACCTGAAGATATCTGTCTTGTGTTTTCTTAATAACTTGGGCAGGCTGCAGTGAATTGAACTTAAGACAGCTCCAAGAGTAAGAATTATGTTCCTTAGTCATAGGAGTATGATCGGAAAAGAGCTTTAGAGAAATCGTTTAATCACTGAAGATGTGTAGCTGAGGGTCTCTTGCCTTCCCTTTCAAAAGGCTGCAGTGGCAGGAAACTTACTTTTGCAGGGTGTACTTCAGACGTCACCTCTGCAGCCAGTTTGCCGGCTTGCTCCTGCTTTGCCGCACTCACCGCCTCCAACTCCCGGCCTGCAGCTGGGCGCCGGGCCGGTACGTGGACTCCATTTCCCAGCGTGCTTCGGGGCTCGGCCAGGACGTGCCGGCGCCTATAAGAGCCAGAGCGCTGCGGCCGGAGCCTATTGTTAGCCGGAGCCGGGGCGGTTCTGGGCTTCTTCTGCCGGGTCTACCTGCGCTGTCGGAGCCCACCGCCCCCCTCCGCCTGCCGGCCTGCCCATTCACCCTCCCTCCCAGCCCTGCCGCCCTGGGAGCTCCTCGACCGTCGCCACGGGCCCGGGACTCGCTTGCTCGCTCTTCCCTCCTTCCCACCGGGCTAGGGCGGCGGCGGCAGCGGGGGCGGCAGAGACCATCACGGGAGGAGGCAGCTGCGGCGGGGCCGGTAATGGGCCTGGGGGTGCGGGGCGGAGGGTGTTGCCTCGTCCTTTCTGGGGATCTGCCCTAGGGATCCTGCGAAGGAGTGGTCAAGCCCAGAGACCCAAGGATGGAGGGGTCAGAAAGGGAAGCCCGGACGGGAGCGGTCGGGGGGCGGGGAGCCAGGACGCAGCTGGGAAGCTACGGAGCCGGGAAGAGGCGTGGGAGTGAGGGGCAGCGAGCGCGGCCCGGACTCTAGGGCAGCTCGAGGGAGACAGATGGGCGGCGTGGAAGCCGGCAGGTTTGCGGATGAAGACTGAGGTTCGGAATGGAGTGGAGAATGATGTAGGATGGAGGGAAGTAAAGGAAAGCGAGAGGGAATAAAGGAAAATGTGGGAGGAGTGGTTGGGAATTTGTGAGCTGGAAGGAATGAGGAAGGCTCTTTGGGGCTCCGGAGGACGGGAATGAGCGGGAAGGTTAGCAGGAATCAGAAATGGGTTGATAGCATAAGGGCTTATCAGGCGTGTTCATTAAAGGGAACTTGAAGTGACTCTTTAGCTTTGGTTCCTAATGTTTCCTGATGTCTTTTATTTTTCTGTATGTTTGTGAAAATTAAAATTAAAATCATTTGCATTGCTTGCTAGCTTTTATCTTTTTTCTCAGGCCCAAAATACCTACCCCACTGTCATCCATTCCTTTTAGTGCTGTGTTCTTGATGCATTATTTTAAAAGGGTTTGGAGTGGCAGTGTGACACACAAACCGTTCTTCAGTATGAAAGGTTAGAAGTTGTCCCTGAGGGACAACACTGTCCCCTTGTCCAGCGGTTTTCATTTGACCGGAAATCCATGGTTGCTTTACATTTTCCTTCCCTGGTTTTCTGTCCTTAAATCTCCAAACCCAGGTCGTGCCAGAGTTTTAAATGACTCAATATCCCTGAGAGGTAGTGCAGCATCATGTTCCAGGTCACCCAAAGATCTTGTGCCCTCTCTGTGATGATAGTTTAAATATAGAAAAGCCAAATTCAAACCTTTTGTTAGTGAATGGGTAAAGTTAATGAGGCTAAGAGCACTTTCTTTAAACACCTACAGGACACATGGAACCATGACATTTGTAGTATTTGAGAATCAGTCGCAGTTAAAAGGAGAAACAGGGCAGGCCGTCTTACTCAGGTTTAGTGTAACTCCTTTTAATTCAAGTCTACAGTAGTCCTGATCTTATACTAGGTCCCTTTGACCTTTAGTAGAAGATTGGATTCCAGTTAGGTGAAGAGGCTTTGTCCTGTAGGATGTACCTCATCTTAGTATTTTGGATGCTTCTAAGAATGAGGTTTAGCCAAACATGGTGTCATGCTTCTGTAAAGGCAGCCTGGACTCCATAGTGAGCTCAAGTGCAACCTGAACTGCAGTGAGCGCCTGTCTTTAAGAACAAAACAAAAGAATGAAGTTTGTATTATCTAAACTTCAAAAGTATATTCTGCTTTCACCAAAGTTTTTTTCTGGGAAGTGCCTTTTGCTAACCCCACATATTCAAGGGTGTTTGTTTTGTATTGATGGTTATGGGAGTCCTAATATGTCTCAAAAAACTCAATTTAGTACTAAATGACACAAGCTGGTTTTATTTGGTGCTAACCTAGTGTCTTCTGTATATTGTGAATCTGAACTATTTCATACAGCTTTGAGAAGTGATTAGCCAGGAACACTTGATGAAAGAGCATAAGGCAGGAAGCTAGAGAATGTCAGATAACCTTTCATTTCACTGGCATTTAGAAGCTTTTATAGAGGGATGCATTTATTATGCAGTAGCATTTGTTGCTTGGATTGGTCATTTGACAGTTAACTGGCTGACAGTTATGACCTACATTTCAGTCTCACCTTAATTATTTTCATGTGGGTTTAAGTGCTTGGATTACAATTTATAAATGTATATCATGAACACAGGCATTTATCCTCTACCAGTGAGTATTTGAGAATGATTTCTAGTTCTGGTTTGAAAGATTAACTTAACTTGGTAAATCAGAAAATATGTTACCTATTCTAGTCATTACTGTTGCAAAGAGAGACTTTTCTAGGATGTGATGGAAGTGTATTGTTCTAGGTGCCCATGATGAATATCTGTATTGAATACGTCAAGTTCACAATGGAGAGTTGAAAAAAGAAAAATGGGTTGAGATGGAAATCTGAAATGATTATCAGTATACAATAGGTAGAGTTTTAAAAATTTAACTAATAGAGTGATGTCAGAAAATGATCTGGGGCTGGCGAGATAGCTCAGTGGACTAAGTGCAGGCTTTGGCAAGTGAACCCTGGTCCCACATGCTGCTGTGGCCCTGCCCCCAGGACACACTGAGCTGGCCACCCAGTCCAGGCACGGTGGCACATGCCTGTAATCCCACCGCTGAGGAGGCTGAAAACAGGAGAATCACTATGGGTCTGAGCTGTGAGCTGTGTAGTGATACCCTATACCAAATATGTAAAATAAAATTTAAAAAAAAGGAAAGTGATCACAACAGATCCTAGGTAAAGCAAATAAAGCTGGGGCCGTAGAATCTCCTTAAGAATTTTCCAGAGTGCTATCCTGGTTAATGGAGTAATTTTGTTTATTTTTTTGGTACTGAGGATGGAACCTAGGGGCCTTGAACATGCCAAGCAGGTGTTCTACACACTGAACTACACCCCAGCCCTTTAATGAAATAGGTTATGGGTCAATATGCATGTAATTCATACAGAAAGATTCTGATTATTCTCACGCAGCTTAAGGAAAGTATTTTTGTCCTAGGTTTCATATCTTTTTCTTGCTTACTTATCTCCAACATTGTCCAGAAACCTCTAGAAATGGGGAAGACACACCAAATAAAGGAGCAGGAGATTAGAATGAGCAGCTCGAAATCTTTGCTGTGCTCTCATGCACATAAAATAACATGAAGAGAAATTGGTACTCTTCGGGGAATCTAGTTAGGACTGTGGAGAATTTTAGTAATAAAGGTGATTTTGGATCCAACCAATGTGGGACTTAATAAGAAATAGTGAAAGGGAAGCCACACTACCAGAAGCAAAGGGACACCTGAGAGAAGAGGATTGTACATTTGCTTCTAGTCATAAATCACAAGTGCTTCCTGGCCAAGGAAAGAGCCATTTATCTAGTGCTTACCGTTATCTGAAGTTGAGTTAAAACTGAATGGGAATAAGCCCTTTCTGAAAAAGAAGGTTTTTCAGCTCAGCCAGATTTCTCTTGTGGTTGCTAAGGTATTGATTAAATGAAAAGGAAAAATTAAATTCAGTGGCCAACATTTTCTTTTTTTTATTGCACTCATATACATACTTTATCATAGGTGTGTCTGTCCATACCCCTGTGCCCACTTATAGAATAGAATGAAAAAACTTTTAAAAAAATCATTTATTTGGTACAGGGCTCACTACACAGCTTGAACTCATAATAATCCTCCTATCTCAGCTTCCCCAATGCTGGGATTACAGTTGTGCACCGTCATGCCCAGTTTTGGTGGCTGTTGCGGTGCACCTAGAGTTCCAGGGCTGGCATGGTATGTGGTACCAGGAATCAAGCCCTTACACTCAGGTCTTTGTGCTTACCAGGTGGGCATGCTTGCACTATCAAGCTACCTCCCCAGCCCAGAATGAAAAAAAAAAAAAATTTGGTTTATAGGTATCTTTACCACAGCCAAAAATCCATTTAAAAGTCCAGAGTATGACCTCAAATTCTGACCTGGATAACAGAACTGACAGTTTGAGCATATTTTGAAATTTAATTATAATCTTATCAAATGCTAGATCTCTCTCTCTCTCTCTCTCTCTCTCTCTCTCTCTCTCTCACACACACACACACACACACACACACACACACACGACCAAATTTATTTGAGGAACTTGTTTGTCTGGGACCTATGATGGTTGAGGTTTCTACATCTTGTGACTTGAATGCAGAATTTTGATGCGATCTGGATAGATTAGGAAATAACTTCTGTAAAGTACTTTTGGTTGTACTAACTGGGTTTGGTTGGCCTGGTACAGCTGATGTAAATTGCTTCCAGGTAGCTCTGAAAGTAGCTCTGTAGCAGGCCTTTCTTGACACCACAGTGTATATATTCTGGGTAGCTGCTCTGCAGTAATAATGCAGCCCTGTCGGTCTGGGCAGTGCTGTTATTCCTGCTGCATAATTAGCAACTAGTGAGATCATAGTCTGGGGAGATTTTGGCAGTGCTGAGGCAGAGCAAGAGATCTTCATACCTCATCACACGTGGCTTCAATTCTGACAGCATTTCTTCTGAGCAGATTCATGTCCTTCTGGAATGTAATTCCAAAGTCAGATAAGGAGAAAGACTTGTACCTGGGAAATGAGCTCTCAGACTCCTTGGTTATGTGAATGCATGTTGATGGTGTTGGCTGCCATAGCAATATAGCCAGAATAAATTGCTGCTTCTTTTGCTATTTGTTTTCCTTGTGGTTTCTTTCCAGAGGGCAAAGAGTGTACAACTACATTTTCATTGCACAGAGAATGACAGTAGACCAGTATGAGATTGGGAAAGATTCTGTTTTCTTGCTTGATGGTGCTGGGGTTAGAACCCACAGCATTGAGCATGCTTGGCAAGTGCTTTACTACTAAGCTATACTTCCACCCCCAGATTCTGTTTTTTTGTTTTGTATTTTGTTTTTTTCAGAACCAGGGATTGAACTCAGGCCCTTGCTCTTGCCAAGAAGCACTTATTCCACTGAGCCATCTCCCTGGCCCCTAGAGTCTGGTTTTGAAGGCAGCACAAATTCTAATTTTGGGTGCTTTCTTTAGTAGCAAATTTGCCCTTTTTAGGAGATTGGGGAGACATTTTATACTTGTAAAGATCTAGGTCAAGAGTTTTCCTGACTGCTTATGTCCTTCAAAACTGAGAGCCAGAGCAGTATTTCCCAGTGTGCTTTTAAGATTATCTGCTCCTAGCATACTTTGGAACTATGTGAAACACCACATTCTATGTTTTCTCCCAGCCTTTGTCACATTCATTAGTGTGTAAAAGGGCTTCTGAACTGTTTCCACCATGTACAATTTTCTTTATTTTTTTGACGGGGGGTAGTACAAATGATTGAACCTTCACACTAAGATTCAGCCCCAACCCTTTTTTCATTTTTTATTTTGAGATCAGGTCTTGCTATTTTTTGTTTTGAGATCAGCTTGTTGCCCAGGCTACGCTTAGTCTAGTATTGTTGCCTCAGCATCCCATAGTGCTGAGATTATAGGTTTGTACCATATTACTGGTTTAAAATTTGTTTTGAGACAATGTCTTACTGGACTGCCCAATTTGGCCTTGTTACCCTACCCCCCTGCCTCAGATTCCTGAGTTGGTGGAGTTACGGTTGTGCGCCACTGTGTCCAGCCATGAACAGTTTTCTAAACTATTTTGACACAACAGTCATATTTCCACTATTAATATCCATGGAATTAATGTATTTAGTAAGACACATTTTGGGAAATGCCTATGCTGTATTATCACGAGGAAAAATAATTGGGTCTAGTCTTAGGCAAAACCTAATTCTGCCTTTGGTCCCCAGTTCCTCCCCCATAGGCCCCCTAGAGAGCTCCCCTGTGTGATCTGAAGAGAACAGCTCTTACCCTGGGCTGATGAAGCATAAGCCCTGCTGGACTGGAAGTAGAGACCTTCCCCCAGAGGGGAAGGGAAACTGCTCAGCTAGTTGTTCAGAGTGATTGAGGCCAGAGGGGCTGAAAGAAGTAAAAGGAGAATATTGGTTAGAGAGAAATGACCTAGTCTTTTTTTTTTTTTTTTTGGTGGA
>PVKA01036987.1:0-21311 GCA_004027165.1 Ctenomys sociabilis | reverse complement strand
CATTGAAAACTGTTTTCATACTGTTTTGGTATCGTACAAGGTGCATACATAATATTATACTTACAGACATTATTATAGCAGATGTCTCTTATCAGTAAATTAAGAGTGTAGCTGTTTACTTATCTTATTTTTTATACCTGAATTATAACGAAAATTCAATAATTATTTTCCTAGTGGATGACCATAGTACTAGAAGCCAACATAACATCCTGTCCAACCACCATTAGTGCAAATCTTGTCTCTCATAGGATTATGTAAAAGCATAGCCTTATCTATCCCAACTGTACTGTCTATACACACACATCATGATTTTTTCTTTCTATACCCCTTCCTTTGTCTACACCTGTCAAAGGTGGGAACTGCATTGTCATTCAACTAACTTAGGTGCTTGAACTCGACAACACAATCCAACACAGTCCAGGAGTCCATTACAATAGTGAGTTATACGAGGAAGTTGTCAACCACAGCCATTTACAGCTCAGCTTAATATTATGGCCCCGTGATGTATTCCTCATTTTTATACTTTTCTGTTGGATGGTTAAGACCTAGATAGAGCAAGACTTATATACCAACACACGTACTTTATGTTTCTTATGTGGTCAGTGAAGTCCCCTCAGGGTTTATCTTGTAGTCCTGTACATTATTCTGAAGATCCTTTGTCTCTGTCATCCAGACACACATGTGTAAATATCATATAGTCTCCCTGTTTCCTTTTGCAGAAATACAAAAGGAAACGTACAACAACAACTAAAATCAATTGAGCCAGATAAGGCAAAGTGAATGGCATATGCTGTAGGATACCAATCAGCTTTTCTTCTGGATGGTTAACAACCTAAGTTCACAAATCAGAGTTGGAGAAATATAAGAGCCACAAAGCCCGTCAACATTTTGGCTCTAGCCTTTCAAGGTCAGCGAAGACTCAGGACATAGGAGAACCTGTACTGCAACATCATGAAACTCAGGTGAGCTCCAAATTTTCTGAACAAGGAGATTATGGAGCCACAGAGGAAAGAGATCAAAGTTCTATAGTGTGCCTAGGGAGAGTCACATGGAGAGAAAACTTTCTCTCAGGCTCTCACAGAGAGCAAACTGGTCAAGCATTGGCTGTGATTCATCCACATGGATGATAAGTGTGTTTGTTGTATATAGCATTTTGCTTCCTAGTCCACTGTGCCAGTCTGTTTGTTTTAGTTGGTGAATTGAGTACATTTACATTTATGGTTATATAACTGAGATGTATTGACTTATGATTGAGATGTTATTAACTGCTGTTGTTTACCTGTTTTTCTCTTGTGTTTAATTTTTTACCCTATTTGGTGGGTTCTTTTCATCCTCATTCATGGAGTTCTGGTGATTCTGTTCCCTCTCTAGCATACCTTTTTGTAGTCTGTGTTGTATTGGCTTCATCATAATGAAATTCTTTAGTTGTTCTTTGTCATTTCACCTCTCCATCAAACTTCAAAGACAGTTCTGCAGGATATAATAGTCTGAAGTGGAATTTGCTTTCATAGAGGCCTTGAAATTCTCTGCTCCATGTGGTTGAGATTTTAAGTTCTTCTATATCTCTTTGACTCTGCTTCATGTGATCTATTTCTTTCCTATATTGCTCTTTCAAGGATTCCATCATTCTCCTATTTTCCTCTATTTTTTGTCAGTGTCTTTTCTAGAAACAGTTATTAATTCTTTCATTATAGCTATTCTTTCCTTTTTTTACTTCAGAGATTATTTCTGATCTGATTTTCTCTGTACCTTTCTGCTGTTGTTTCTGTACTTCAGACACGATTGCTTCAGAGATTTCAGGTGTATGATTACCAATTTCTTCAATGCTAGTATCTCCTGCATTTGTTCTGTGTGGGTTCCTATTCTTAGGTTGCATTTTACTCCTTCACTTTGTCATTTTGTATAGCACTGTCCTGTGACCTTTTGTGTAGAGCTTTGGTACAGTACCTTAGTACCTACTGAAATTTTTACCCAAGAGAGATCATATCATTCAGGTATTTATAGTTTTGTATTTACAGAACTACTATTAGGAACACTTATAATGTGTAGTGAATTTAGCAGTTGATCAACTTTTGTTACTAATGCATTCATATTTTAGACAGTTAGAGCAAGCATTATGTCTGCGTAGCTAAGTAGATATTAAATTGTGAATTCGTATTTAAGTTAATTCCACCAAGTTCTTTCTGATCACCTCCTTGATGTACCTGGGGTGTTCCAGGCAAACTAGTTCACCCTTGCTACCTTTTGCCCCCTTTCTTGGTCAGGAGCGAAAGAGGGAGGATGATCTTATCGATCTGAGTCTAGCAAAGTGTCTTGGCTCATTGCGTCTGCATCTATGGCATTTCAACTCATCCCGATGTGCCTGGCTTGGGTCTGGCTGCTGTGCTCAGCTTCTTCCTACTGCAGCCCATGAAAGTGAACCTGCTGTGCCCCTGTGGGAAGATGTTCTACTCTTGGATTAGGTGGGCGGTTCTGGCCCTCTAGCCTCTTTGCAGGGACTTCAGCTAGAAACTTTCACACCAGGACTATATGCCAGGCCTGGGCTGGGTCTGGATGTGTTCCCAGAGCACGGTGGAATGTTTCACTCACATGTCGGGCCTGGGCTGTGTCTGGAGGGGTCTTGTGGGTGCAGAGGAATTGAAATTCTGCCATACACAGGCTGGGCCTGGGCTGGGTCTGGAAGCTTCAGGTGGGCACAGCAGAATAGAAGTTCTCCGACACACAAGCCGGGCCTGGGGTGGATCTGAGGGATTCAACAAGAGCAGAGGAGCAGAAGTTCTACACAAATACCAGGCCTGGGATGGGTCTCTCCCCTATATTTTATGTCTTTAAATGTGGGTCAAATATTTTAAATATGGGGACCTTTGTATTTTGTGCAATGTAATCTATTCAAGTTTTTCTGTTTCTTGCTTAGCAAGAACTTTTTAACACTAACTGGACATATTTACCTATTTTCATTCTATTTAAGGTTTTCATTTTGCAATTTGTTTCATGGCTCATGTGTAGCTTAATGAGTTTAAGTAGTTAGTGCTCATTGAGTTTTAGGAAACAGTGTCCACTTTTTCCTTTGATTTGCAAATTTACTCTTTTTGGATTTTTTTGAGATAGGGTCTCCCTATGCAGTTGAGGCTGGTCTTGAGCTCACTTTGTAGCCTAAGCTGGTCTTGAATTCCTAATTTTTCTCCTGCCTGATCCTCCAGAGTGCTGAGTTTACAGGTGTGCAGCACCACACCTGGCAGACTTGTAATTTTCCTATATGGAAATATTAATCTGTCATATATTAGTACTTGCTTATGTTACTTTACATATTTACATGTTTCTCCTTCTTGTGCAAATGCAATATCATATTAATTATCATAATTTATTTGTCTAATAGTTAATAAAAGCAGTTTCTTTATGAGTTTCTTTTTCCCCTGGATTTTATTACTTGATTTATCCTTTTCTGTATTTGATAATATTTGAACTAACTTTGTCAAATTTCAAAATATCATATTGCAATTCTTATAATTTTATTAGTATATGCTTATTTAGAAATAGTGAACATATATGAAATATATATTATACCCGTATACATATTTAGTCTGTTATGATGATATAATACATCTCACAAAATATTTCTATTACTCATTCTCCTTGTAGATACAATTTTTACATTACATAAAAATTAATTTTATTGGTATACTTTAGATATACATACTGATTACATTCATCATAGAAAATTTGTATCTGTATATAATATATCTTGATTCTTTCTTTTTCCTTAATCCCCTCTCCTCCCTTCAACCTTTTTCCTCTCCTTATTTACAAGAGCTTTGTTTGCTTTTTTATCCTTTTATTCTTTTCTTTTCCCTTCCTCCCTTCTCCATCACCCCTTTCTTATTGCTTTTCCCATTTGAATATTCTCTCTCTCTCTCTCTCTCTCTCTCTCTCTCTCTCTCTCTCTCCCTCTGCATTAGGTGAGTGGGAGTGGTTCCAGCTCCTAGCTTCTCTTTAGGGAATTCAAACCAGGAGTGTATGCTGGACCTATGCTAAAATACTTATATATTATACATTTTGGTCTTTATTTGCCCTTTCAGTTTCTCACACCAGAGAAACTACAATATTTAATTTTGATTTTAATTAATCAATCTATTTTTGATACAGGATCTCACTATGTGGTTTGGACTCATAACAATCCTTTGGTCTTAGTTTCCCTTAGTGCTGGGATTACCTGGTTCTACAGCTGGCATGATGTCTTTGGTGTTCCCGGTCCAGTATGGTATGCAGTGACAGGGATCACACTCAGGACCTTATGCTTGTTAGGCAGGTGCTTATGGTGCCAAGTCGTCTCCCCAGCCTGAAACTATAGTATTTTAAAATTTGTGTCCAATTTATTGCATTTAAGGGTATGGTCTCTTCAAAGCGCATTCGTTTACCTAGAAATGCCTCAAATTTACCCTTATTTATGGCAGAGTAGTATTCCATTGCCTAAAAAATCATCTTTAGATATCAAGCATTTTGAATGAAGTTATTTCTAGGCAGTATTAGGTATTTTGTTTTAATTGTTAAGGGATAAGTCTAATTTATTTTCATATTTTTGCATTCAACTTAATGGTTGCTGGTGGTTTAAAAAATTTTAAGATATAATTGGCTTATTTCAACATGCGTGTATCTAATGAAAAATGATGAATGATGATATAAGCATTATGTTTGTTTGTTTGTTTGTTTGTTTAATTTTCAGATCTGGGGATTGAATTCAGGAACTTGTACTTGCCAGGCAGGTACTTACACTGCTGAGCAGTATTCTCTAGCCCAATGTTCGATTCAGAGGAAGATGTAAATGTTGGTTGCCATAGTTGTATGAAGCTATAGATATAAAAATGGAGAAAAGTATGCGGATATTCCTGACAATGTAGTGCAAAAACAATTGTAAAGATTAGTAAGGTACACTTAGGTATAGTGAATAAAGCACCTGACTTTGGTTCATTAGTGTATATGAGTTATATACTAATTGATGTGTTGAGTGAGTTGATGAGGTTGATGTGTTTCATTTTAGCAGAGTCACACGTCTGTATAACACACTTGGACTATTTCTATCCATTACCTCCTCCTCACTTATGTATTTAGAGATGGCTAAATTTAGGAAGTGCTGTGGTTATATAAAATCATAGATGATAGGTCCTATAATAATCCAAAAACAAGCCTGGCATGGTGGCGCATGCCTGTAATCCCAGCACTTGGGAAGCTGAGGCAGGAGGATTGTTGTGAGTTCGAGACCAGCCTGAGCTACAAAGTGAGTTTGAGGTCAGCCTGAACAGCACAGTGAGACCCTGTCTAAAAAAAAAAAGCCAAAAATATAACCCAATAACATTGTCATCGTACAAGAATAGATTATTGAGTTAGCAGAATGTGTATTCTTGAGGAAGTATTGTGCTGAAAGCGCCACTTTTGAAAACTGGTGTATATGTTTGGTGTATTAGTGTGTTAAAGCTGTCATATGAAAGTAAATGGAGACTGCACCATTTACAAAATAACATTGATATAATTTCCCCCTAGTTCTGGAGACTAGAAGTCAATGAGAAGGCCTGGTCCCTGATGGTCACTCTTTACTTGCTTGTTGTCTTTTAACTGTGTACTGATGTGACCTCTTGTTTGTGTATTTGGAGAGAGATAACCCTGGTTTGTCCTTGGGAAGGACATCAATCCTATGGGAAACAAAACAAGCATTCCCTTGAGGCCTTATTTAACCACAATGAGTTCCTCACAGGCTTTGTCTCCAAATTTAGTCATATTGTATAGAAGTTAGGGTTTCAACATATGAATGGGGGGGCAAAATATTCAGTCTATAATTTTGTGTGTGTGTGAAGGTGAGTACCTGAAAGGATGCTGGATAGATTGACAAAAATGAGCAAATGAGGTTGTAAGACATTTTGAAGGGAATCTTGAAAGAAAATGAACATTAAAAGTAGTTACTGAACATTTACTTTTGAAAGCCAGAAGATAGAATGTGACTTTCAGGCTTTGATACATTATTATTAATATGCTTATTATAGCATCTTGCTTAGAATTTAAGTTCTATGGAGAAATTATGAAGATAACCCTAAAAAGAAAAACAAAAACCAACAACAAAAACCCCCCATAAACAAAAACAAACCTCCCCTGACAAGTCTGTGTTAGATCCTGCTTTAGTGCTTTTCTTATTTTATCTCACACAACCTGTTTGCATCTATATAGTCATATCTGATCATAAAATTTGTAGAGAATGGTCCTTTGTCTTGTGGAAAGTGATTTTTTAGCTCAAAGGAGAATATCTTTCACTTGTATAAACTTACTACTTGAAGATGATGAATAACTTGTTGTCATCAATAACCTAGAATGGCTTTTAAAAAAAACAAAGCAAAAAAAAAAAAAAAAAAAACAAAATAATAAGACGCCATGAATGTGAGTTGGTTGGGTTTTACTTTCCTTGGGAAAGGATGGTATTGGTGTCTTACATATTGTCTGAAATATTATAGAAACCTTTCCGTGTGGGTAAGAATATTTTCATGAAACTAGAAGATTATTTTGAATGTGTTCTCAAAGGTCAGAAAACCTTTTTTGTGAAAGGGACATGTATTTTCGGCTACACATGCTATGAGGTCTGTGCTGCAGCTGCTTAGCTCTGCCATCATGTAAATATAGCCACATAGAACACATTAAAATACATATGGCTATGTTCCAATAAGACTTTACTTATAAAAATGTCTACAGACTGAATTTGGCTCATCGACTATAATTTGCTGATTGCTATGCTAACACATTATGAAAATATTTTATAAATTCAATCATTACAAGGATAATTATGTGTAGGTAGAAGAACGGCAGACATGGCTACTATGCTTTGAATGACTGAAGTTGAGCAATTTTCAAACTACATGGAAACTTAACCAATGTATTTTACAATGACCCAAGAATATTCTAAATTATTAACTGATTTGTACCTTGATTGAGCAAATTGTCATTATATATGAACTTGTAATATTATCCAAATGTCATTTTAGTCACTCCTCCTTTTTCATGCTTTTTAAGACATTTTAGCAGTGCATATTAGTTATGGAATAATGGGTTATACTTTTGTATATTGGTGTATGCATATAACATGTTCCTTTTCATGCCCATTATCTCATCTCCCATCCCTCGCTTCTCTCCTAATCTCTCTATTATTATTAGTAGTAGTAGTAGTATTATTATTACTACTACTACTATTACTATTATTAATATTGTTTTAGCTTTTGGAACAAGGAATCAAATTCAGGACCTTACACTTGCAAGGCAGGTGTTGTGCCACAGAGCTATATCCCTTGTCCATCTGCCTCATTTCTAATACTCTTCTTTCTTTTTAAATTTTATTTTATTAAATTTTGTAGAGTAAAAACAAAGGTAAAACTAAATAGCAGAAAAAAGACAAACAGGTTAACATATAACAATACATATTCTACAAATTTTCAAAACAAAAATAGAAAATTAACAATTGTTATATTACCTATTTTTAAGGTCAAATGTGTTGCTCAGATACACATACATAGTTATGAAAGATTGCACAGATAATGGAATACTAAGGCTCACTTTCAATAAATCTTTTTTTGTTGATTAAGATGTTTTTCTGAATTTGTGGGTTGCCTTTTCACTCTGTTGGTGATTTCGTTTGACATACAGAAACTTCTCAATAAGATGACATCCCAGTTGTTGATTCTTTGAAGTATTTCCATGCATTTTGATTTTTGTTCATGAACTGTTTGTCTATCCCTATGTCTTCAAGATTTCCACCTACTTTCTCTTCCAGGAGATTGAGTGTTTTTGTTTTAATGTTTATACCTTTAATCTGTTTTCTGTGTCCCACTGAAGTGGACCTGCTGGGCTTGGCTGGCTGCTTGACTGCATGGTTCCTTCCATCTGCAGCCTGCCTAAGTCTAATAGTCTTCTTTGTATTTTCTTGTCATTTCTCCTTTAAAAACATTTTAGTGGAAAAATAAAAATTGTATATTTTGTGTTCTATCATATGTATGCAATGTGAAAATTATCCCTGCCTTTTTTCTTTTTCATGCAATTGGAGATTTAACCCAGGGCTTGTCACTGGGCTACATCTTCAGCTATTTGTTTACTTGTTTGTTTTGAGACAAGGTCGCATTTAGTTGTTAAGTTTGAAACCCAGGGTGGGTTTCAATGTGCAGTCTTCCCACTTCAGCCTTCCAGAGTGGTGGGATTACCTGTACTTACCATCACTCCTGGATAAATTCCCCTTTTTGACACCAATAGCTAATCAACAACTAAATGGATAGACAAAAAAATTATTATTTTTTGTTCCCTTAAATACTATCATCTGTGTGACAATCTTCTGGTGTTTCCTAGTTAGAAAGAATGCCCTTATTCTTGGCATATTATGTCCATAGGTTCTTTGGACATCACAAAGAGCATTGTGCTGTACAATTTATACATGTGGTTTAGAAGCTAAACCCTACCACACACCCATTGTATAATATTCTGCAAATTACTTATACCTTGCAGAGTGTCCAGCATACAACCCAGAGACTGCCTGCTCAGTTTTTCTAAAGTGTTGTAATCACAAATGTGAAAAATTCGGTTACTTATAAACATTTACTGTATTTTGTATTTTATATGTAGCCCAAGACAATTCTTTTTCTCTCAGTGTGGACTAGGCAAGCCAAAAGAATGGATACACATGTATGATTTCATTTTCTTCAGCTATCAAATGACAATATGAACTCACATCTCATAGAAGTTTGTTTTTATGGGATGACATGAATTAATACACATAAGAAATACATTTCAAACAGCAACTGATAGCTTGCTAGATTATTATCCTTAAAGTATTTGTGTTAGAGTTAAGCTCTTTGAAGGAGGGACTACATTTTTCTTTTTCACTATAAAGCCATCTTGATGAAATTTAATAAAAATTATTTAACATATGGTAGCTAATGGTATTATTGTTATTGTCATCACCTGGCCTAAGCAGTGCTAACATGTTAAGTCATATTTTTATGTTTCCTGTGATTATTTGGAAATGCTAGCTTGCAGTAAACTCCATAACAGATAGACATGCAAGGAAAATAGAGAAACATTAAAAGGGATCTTTCAAATTAGTTAAAAGACCTTTGTGCATTTGCTGGATGTAGTGGAGCATCCTGTAATCCCAGCACTTAGGAATCTAAGATAGGAGGAACCTTGCAAGTTCAAGACCATCCTGGGATACAAAGTGAGCTCAAGACCAGCCTGAACTTCACGTTAAGACCCTATATCAAACAGAAAAAAGACCTTTCCTAATGTTCCAAGAATAACTGATGAATCTGTGATGAAGGAGGAGCAGGATTCATGTGAGACATCACAAAGACTTCATGGATCAATATGTTTATTGATATTTCTTCCTTTAACTCCTGTGTAGTCTAATGAGCTGAGAATAATGAGTTATATTTATGTTGACATGAATCAAAATGTATGGGAACAGAAATGCAGTAAATATTTTGAGTTTCCAAAAACTCTATTTTCCCTCGTTGCTATGACATTCCTGCTTCTGGGACATTCTTATCATCAACTTTGGTCTGTGTTAACATTAGTTCTGGGCTAATCTTTCATTTCATGCACCATAGTTATTTTTTACTGATACTGATACTCCTCAGTTTTTCCTTTTGTCTATTTCACATTCAGGTTAGTTTGGCTTTTTCTCCAATATCCTTATATTTACATTAGTGCCTCAAAGTTTATGTAATATGGACATCTTTCTCTAGGCTTAAAGATTATCTACATCTTTTATTCATGTCAAGTGTCAGAGATTTTATTTGTCCTTTGACCATTCTTTATGTGAAAAACTTCCTCAGGCTGTTCCTGAAAATTTGACAGCATTACCAATTAGGAGATTCCAGAGCTGGTTGCTCAAGAATACCAAGAATTCTGTAATAGACTGTGCCTTACTACTTATTTTTCTTAAAATACCCTTGTGTTTTATTATTCACTGATTTTGTAAAAATAAATCTTCTTACTTGAGGGCTAAACTTAGAAATGAGCTTTGAATAAACAGTGAGGTTCTGGGGCTCAATTTATTTTCCTATCAAGATCTTTAATAGCTCTCCTTTTTTGTGTGAGTGCAGTTGACTGTTATGATAAAATCCATCTAATTAGCTATCAATATTTGACAGAGTACTTTTAAGGAGTGCCATTCATTCAACTCAACAGAGCAGTCATTTCAATCAAGGAAACCACACCAGCCATTCAAATAGAGAATATTGCCAGAGTTGGATTTCATCTTAATGGGCTCAACAAAGGATACAAAACTTTAGGGTTTCTATTAGCCAATATCTCTTATTAATATTGTGACTGAGACTGTCAGTATCCATTCTCAGAGTCATCATTTTCTGGAAATGATCCTCAGTAGATAAGACAAAAGGGAAAAAAGGCTTTATCTATGTTACTTTTCATCTAACAACATTGAATTCTCTATCACCAGGTCAAATTCCTATCATCCACAGCCTCATAAATGCCATTAACATTTTGCCTTTCTTTTTTATTTATCTTTGTATTCAGCCCTATAGCTCCATTATTAGTTTTCTAGGAAATTCTGAGCATGTTACTTTACATATGACTTACATTCTTATTCTTTGAAAAGTAGGAATGATGACATCAGAAGTACTGATTACCTTTTGTTCCATAATACACACAGTATTTCTAAGAATACATATTTATTCTGCCATATATGTCAGCAGGCCCAGCTCTAGGTTGGATACAGTTTTTTTATATACTCTTCTGAGACTAACTTTTTGGGATACGTTCTTGGTGATAGCAAAATCCCATCTGTAATACTTCAGTCTGTTGCTTGTCTTATGTCTGCTAACATTTTATTGATCAAAATGAGTCATGGATTCAATGTCATTGGCAAAATGATCTCTTGTGGGGCAATGGCTCAGTAGAATAAGCACTTGCTTGGCAAGTGCAAAGTTCTGAGTTCAATCCCAGGTACCACACAAATAAATAAATAAAATAAGAAAACAGCTATAAAGTACGCAGAAGAAGATCTCTTGCTACTACATGGGATGGTGTGGTAGGCAAAATATTTGAATGATAATCTAATCTACTATACCTAACACACGATAATAACTGGGAGGGGTCTATGGAACCGGGTATCTGTAAGTTCTTTGCTTGTTGTAAAGGATATTTTATAACTACGACATTTGTAGGTGCTCTATCATAAAAGTCTAACAAGATTCCTTTTGGTATTGCCTTGCTTTTCATTCCATAAGTTTCTACCAAGAAAATCACATTAAATGTTTTTTAGCAGCTGTTGACTTACAGTACCAAGGTATCATTTCAGATTATTATAGTGGGAGGGAAAAATCAGGAGTATCTATTACAGTCTATGATGTTTAAACTACTTCTTGGCTTACCATAAGACTTTAAATTCAAGGAGAAATCAAGCCAAGTAAAGAGGATTACGCTTGAACAGTCTTCATGATAAAATAGTAGTAATTAGTTTGAGCAAAATCCCATAATAGTTTTTTTGTACTTTACAGGAACCAAGTGGCAGACAGATAAAACAAATTACTTTACTTGGGGTAATTAACAAGCAATTATAAGGTTCTGCCTCTGTTCTCCTGAGAGTACAAAGATCTTGCCCTGTTTTTCAAAGAGCTTTATGTTATTTAATACTGAATCCATCCATACTTTCAGGAAAATCTGACAGCAACCCTGCCACAAACACTGAAGCATCCCAAGTATCTGGGAGACACCAGAAATGCTGATTTAATTAAGAGAGGGAAGAGGAAAGAAGAAACATGCTTTTCTTCATTGTCATGGCTACTTGTTTTGTTAACTCCCAGTTTACATTTCTCCTTCTATAATTATCACACTATTCCTAAGAAGTAAGACTTACATGCTAATGTACCGAAGCCTAGGAGTTTGATACTAAAATGTTATGTATTTTAAGTCCAAAGCACTACATTTGAGAACAGTGACTTGAGAGAACTGTCCTCTTGATAGAGGTCATAGAAAATTCAAATTATTTCCTAATCACAGGTGATTCAGGAAAACAGATAATTCTCATAATGTTTTGATTGAAGGACACTGAGACTTTCAGAATGAGGTTGGTGCCAACTGACAAAAATAAAGGTATCTCTGTATGATGAAAATTGGCATTGCAATATAGCACTATAGGTTCTCTTTGGAGATAAAGGCTGTAAAATCTACCCACATGAAATATGATAAATTTGAACCAACAAAATTTCTACTTTTGATATATGCCAATGAAAAACTTTCCTGATTAATATAATCACTACAAAGGATAATATAGTTTCATATTTTGGGATTCATTTTGTTTTTCTTTCTTTTTTTTTTTATTTTAGGGAAGGGTCTACATGGTGTTTAATCCACTGTGCTATTTGGCCAGCCCTTAAAGGTTTTTCATTTTATTTTGCAGCACCAGGGACTGAACTCAAGACCTTGCACTTTCCAGGCAGGCACTTACACCACTGTGCCAACTTCCCAGCCCCTAATTTTCTCTTTCTTTGTGATGTGTACATTCCTGAGAGTATCTGTGTTATGGAACAGATTTTTAAAATTTTCAGTCATGGAACTTCTTTTGCTTGTGGGGTGATATAAGTGTTTATCATATTTTCTTATTTACTAGCAGTCATATTTAGAAATATTTTGTAACTTTTTTTGGATATTTGCTGACACAAAATTTATTTCAACTGCAGTCCTCATTCCTAAATGCTGTACACATGTTGATTTGCTTTATAAGAGTCAGAATGGTTAGAGTCTCAGCATATAGAGACCATTTGACAAAGGAGTTCTGTCTCACAGGACTGTAGAGCACTGATTATGATTGACTTGACATTTCATAAAGTGAGTCTGTGAATAGGACTTGATTCCCTGTCAGACAGATAATAGTTCTGGAAAAGTAAGACCTGAGTTCAAGTGCAAACAGTTCCACTGCATTTATGTTTGTAAACTTCTTGGGCCAATTATTAGGTCTATGACAGCTTTCAATTTACAAAGTTGAGCCAATGATACAATTTGCAGCATAAAGCTAATGTGAGAATAAAATGGGTTAATGTACATAAAATAACACAGTTAATCACAATGAATGTTTTTTCTTCTGTATTTTAGGGACAGGTCTAGAGAGTGTCAGAGTCTCATTGATAGATCAGACTGCTTGTGATTCTCCTGTTCACAGCCTCCTAAGAGCTGGGATTATAGGGATGCGCCACCACGCCAGTCTCAACTGTCATCTCAGCATGCCCAGGGCAGGTGGCAGCCCAGCTTGCTGGGAATTGAGCCATGGCAGCTGCACACTCTCTAAGGAGGCATTGGCACCTGCTTGCAGGGGCTTTAATCAGCTGAACTTTGTTACTAATACAGAGATGAAAGTAAAACATATTGATAGGATATCAATAGAGGGGGCAAGAATCTAAACAGAAAACTAAAAATGAAAACATCATGAGGCGTATGATAAAGTATTAGAGGTAGAAACAATTTTGGCTTAGATAAATAAATGTGGATGCTGATTTTCTTCCACCTTGAAGAATTAGGCTTGAGATAGAATTAATTATTCATTAAGTCATTATTCATGAATTGACTGCATTTTTATGCTAACTCTTTTTTATTAATCTAATTGAGAAACAAATAGCAATGAAACAGTTCCAAAGCTGATTAGTAGGACAGTTTCAATAATTAATACATTGCATGTTGTTGTATTCATAGTACAAGATGCAGACATGGTATCCTGTCCAAACACTATTAGTACAAATCGTTTTTTCTCATTGAATTAAGAGAAAGTAGCTGTGTATTTATCCTATTCCATATATACAGATACAAAATGATTCTTCATTTGTATCCCCTTTATGCTAACTCTTAACATCATACTGCAAAGCATTAAAGTTCAGATTGTTCCTTGTTTATTTACTCATTGGATATTTTGACATACTGATTACATTTCAGGCACAAATTGCTTTTTAAATATTTTTATTCTTTTTTTTTTTTTTTTTTTTTTTTTTTTTTTTTGAGACAGGGTCTCACTATGCAATTCAGGCTGGCCTTAAGCTCGTTTTGTAGCTCAGGCTGGGCTCGAACTCACAACAATCCTCCTGCCTCAGCCTCCCGAGTGCTGGGATTACAGGCATGCGCCACCATGCCCGGCCTTTTTATTCTTTTGATACACAGTCTCACTACACAGTTTGGACGCATAGTGATCCTCATGTTTCAGCCTCCCCAGCACTGGGATTATAGGCATGTGCTACCACATCCAGGTCCAGGCAGATAATGCCTGAGGTACTGAGGATCAAATCTGGGGTCTTGTGCTTTCCAGGCAGGTGCTTAGACAGCTGAACTATTTCCCCAACCCTTAGCCCCAAATTTCTCATGCTTCTTTGCATCCATGCCCTATGGTATTGCCTAACTGTCCTGACTGTGGTCTTGGTTTAGGGTTGGTTTGTTTAGGATAGCCTTGACAAGAAAATTAGGCTTTCCTTCATTTTTCCCTTGCATTCTTCTGACAGTGTATGCACAGAACATTCTAATATTAGAGACCAGAAGTCAAAAAGAGGAAGGAGAAATGCACTACACTGCTTATGAAAAATTTTTGGTCATGGGGCTGGCCAAATAGTTCAGTAGATTAAAGCACTTGCAAGCAGGCACAGGGACAGATGGTCTGATTCCTGAGCCTGTTGTGCTGGCCCAGCCCCTGGGGCATGATGAGGTGGCAATTGAGACTGGGTGTGGTGGTGCACAACTGCAATTCCAGCTCTTAGGAGGCTGTACACAGGTGGATCACTACAAGTTGGCCCTAGTAGTGAGATCCTAAACACTCTATAGACCCTTCCCTAAAATACAGAAAAACAATTTTTTTTTGTCACATCACACTTGCTGTTATTTGTCAGCCTTTTTCTTCTTCCTTATAGTATAACAGAAATAATTTTATATTAAAAATCTTTAGAAAACAAATTTTGTTTCCTCCAAGGAGCAATACTCCATTTAGAAGGGATGATTCTTCCCTTTTGTCCTCTAGTTGATATTCAACCCACCAATTGTGTGGTCTTCATGTATAAACCATTTCCACTGGAACCCACATTTAACTAAGAGCTTTGCACCTTTCCCACTCTTATTTTACCAGTGTCATCTGTCACTACTAGTTTTACATTCTGTATTCTAGTCATATATTATGACAGAAGTTTCTTGGGTATGCAGCACTTTTTCATATCCCCCTGTCTATTTCTGTATTTTAATGTACCTGAAAAATTCCACTTACTACTCAAAAACTCAATTTAAATATCCTCTTCTACTCTTCTTGCATTCTTCTAGGAAGACTTGTTTGTCCAATTTGTGTCACTGGAGTTTGAATGTCCCCATATTCTAATAAGTACTACAAGTGTTTGAAGTATTTAAAATTATATAAATACAAATATAATTATTGATGCCCTTCTCCAAGATTAGTGCAACTAAGTTCTAATGACATTATTAATCACTGTTAATACTACACAAAGCAGTATATAGATTCAATGCAAAGCCTATCAAAATCCCATTGTCATTTTTTCATATTTATCCTCATCATTTCATCTAAAATAGTAAAGATGATGCTTGATATTGAAAATATATTTTTTAAAATAGAATGCAAAAAGAGGCTGGTGGGGAAGGTAATAAAGCATTGACATTATATGCACATACACTAATTCCTTACAATGAATGCAATCATTATGCACTGCAACTATGTGCTCATAAAAATTAAATAAAATAAAGTATGTAGCAGTCAACATTTAATGATGGCACCATTCTGACAAGGTAGAATATGAGTATTGTAAGATTTTGATAAATTAAAATCTGAAAAGTTTAGTATAGGAAAAAATTAACAATCCTTTAGGTAACTATTATTTTACAGTTGAGGAATCAGTTGTTTAGCATTTGGTCTGTATTTCAGTTGATATGTTAAAACTTTTAGGCCATAGCTTCTTTGTTTCCTTTCCTGATTACAAGGATTTTAGCCTTGATGACATCTTTAGGGATACTGAGTTTATTAATAGAAATTGTGCATCTCTTATATTGTTTATTCTTAATTATCTTTTCATAGAATTATTCTTTAAATTGTATTTTCTAGTAGTATGTTATTACATATAAATTTTTATTTTTATATTCTGACTTCATATCCAATCACATTGCTAAGTTCACTTGCTTCATCTATCTTATTCTTTTTGATATTCTAGTACAAATATCACCAACTGTATGAATAGACATGGGTATTATAATTCTTGCCAATCTTTTATGCTTTTTTATTTTTCTTGCTTTCTTCCATTAGTTGTTATCATTAGAAAAGAAGGAAAAATTTCAATCTATACATGAACTGAACTTAGATAAAATTCTGTAAATTCCATGCAAAGGCTGTTAGAACAAATAAATCAATGCAGTAAGTGTGTGGAATTTCAAAAATCACTATACAAAAAGTCAGTATACACATTTTTGTATAGTAAAAACATAACCACCTGAAAACAAAATCAGGAAAATCCTACTTACAGTAGCACTAAAAAGATAAAAATTTCTACGAATACACTGAACCAAGAGGAATGAATTATTCAATGAAATCTACAGAACACAGTATAAACAAACAAGACATAAACATAAAAATAGTTGATTTTTATGGTTAAGAAAGCTATATATTGTGGGTATACAACTACTACATAAAGCTATATATATAGATTCAGTGCAAAGTCTATCAAAATCCCATTGTTATTTTTTCACAGAAGAGATAAAATTATTCTGCAACTCATGTGGAGCCAAAAGAGACCAAATTAGCCAAATAAATTAAGAGAACTACACTGGATTTATCACACTATCTAATTTCAAACTATATTGCAAAGCTATTATAATCAAAACAACATGGCACCAACACAAAGACATGTATATAGACCAATAGAATGGAACAAAAAGTTAAAAAAAGTAATTCTGAAGGAGAAGACAGGGGAACATGGAAGGAATTAGGATCTGTTGTGTATGTGTGCTAACTACCATAATGAATATATTCATTATGCATCTAGTAATAGGGAGCAAGGAAGACAGGGGAATGAAAGGGCATTAAAAAGAATTAAGATGTATTAAGTACATATGCCAATAACGACTGTCTAAGGTGAATGTAAAAATTATATGCCACAAATGTGTCCTAATACAATAAAATAAAAAAAAGAATTCTATACATACAGAGTCAGAAGATCTTCATTTAGAGGCCACAAGTACACAGGAGGAAAGTGGTGTTGGGGAAATTGCATATCCACAAGCAGAAGAATGAATTACACATTTATCTTAAAGCAACTCAAAATAGATTAAAGGCTTATGTATAAGATCCCAAGCCACAGAACTCCCACAAAAAACATAAAGGCTAATCTTTTTTATATTGGCCTTAAGAATGGTTTCATGACTGTGGCATTGAAACACAGTGAGAATGTATAAGGGATTCAGAAATTCATAGAAAATATTTGTAAACTATATGTCTGATGAATAACAAAGAAACTCCTTTAACTGAATAATATGAGTTAATAACAAAAATTGAAATGGACTAAAAAGTTGATAGACATTACTTTCAAGGAAGACATACAATGATCAAGAGGAATACAGAAAATGCTCAGTGTCACTAGTGTTTAGGGCTATGTAAATTATATCCTGAACTCAACTTTGAAAAATGTTTTTCAATTATTTTAAAAATGGATTTAGTGGACATATACAGTGTTCAACCCAATGACAGCTGAATATACATTTTTTCAGCTGCACATCATCATTTTATGAAATGGACCACATACTGAACCATAGGTCATGCTTAAGTATATGAAGAATACAGAAATTATCCCATGCATATTACATGACCACAGTACAATGAAACTGGAAATAAATGACAAAAGAAACCAGAAAAAAAAAACACCTAAATACATCTAAATACATGGAAATTAAACAACATCCTACTCAGCAAATAATGGGTCACAGATGAAATTAGACAAGAAATTCAACAGTATGTACAATTCAGTGAAAATTCAAGCACAACTTAAGGGAACTTATGGGATGTGAAGAAAGCAGTTCTCAGAGTGAAATTCATGGCTGTAAACTCACACATTAGGAAAACATAATGGGAACAAATAAACACCCTAATGATGCACCTCCAACATCTACAAAAGAAAGAGAAAACCAAATCCAGAGTGCAAAGACAGGAAGAAAATATGAAGATTAGAGAAAAAATTAATTCAATTGAGCCAAAGAAAACAGCTCAAAGAATCAACGAATCAAAAAGCTGGTTCTTTGAAAGACCAAATAAAATTGATAAGCCCCTAGCTAACCTCATCAAAAAGAGGAAAGAAAAAATTCAAATCAAGCAATAAGGATTGCAAAGGGTGTAACTGACACAGACTCAGTGGAAATTCAGCAGGTTGTCAATAGCTACTTTGAGAACCTTTACTCTCACAGAATACAAGACACAGACAAAATAGAGAGATTCCTATAAAAGTACAAGTTACCAAAACTGAAGCAAGAATATATAACAACTCTCAGTAGCCCAATAACAGCCAATGAAATGTAAAATGTAATGAAAAGGATGCCGACAAAGAAAAGTCTAAAATCTGATGGATCCACAACTGAACACCACAAGGAATTTATGGACGATATATTCCCAATAATCCCCAAACTGTTCAATGAAAATGAAAAGGAAGCAGTCCTCCCAAAATTATTCCTGGAGCCAACTATTATACTGGTGCTAAAACCAGGGAAAGACACAACTAAAAAAGAAAGCCAATGTCTCTCACAAACATACATGCAAATTTCTCAACAAAATCCTAGCAAACAGAATACAGCAGGTCATTAAGAAGATCATACACCATGAGAAGGTAGAATTCATCTCAGGGATGCAAGGATAATTCAATATATGGAGAGAAAACACTCCCTCAGGCTTTCAGAGAGAGCATACTGGTCAAGCTATGGCTGTGACTCATCCACATGGCTGACACTGTCAATGTATCTACAACTTGCAGTACACGGTTTTGGGATAAGTCCCTAGGGGACTTGACTGACCTTGTCAGATACAAAAGTTACATTTGTTGTTATACAGGTCTTGCTTTATTCTGGTCTTAATCATCCAGCAGAAAATTGTAGAAATGGGGTACGGAAAGTTAAGCCATGTTAATATGCTGAGCTATGGAAGGCTCAAGTCATCAGGTTCAGACATTGCCAATCCTGTGGATAACTTCCTACTATTGTGGATTAGTGGACAATACTGGAATATTTTGATGAATTCATGCATCCACAGGATTTGGATGTTAATGGAATACCCATCTCTGACAAAACTAAAGAAAAATGTTGGTAAAAATGAAGGGCCACTTTGTATCTGTATATACAAAATAGTTAGGATAGATATATAGTTACTCATGCTGAATTCAATAAGAAGAAGGATTTGTACTAATAGTGTTTGAACAGGATATCATGTCTGCATCTTGTAATATGAATAACCACTATGAAGACAAAAATATGCAATGTATTAAATGTTGTAATGCTCCAACCAACCAGTTTTGAAGCTGACTCATTTCAATTTTTCTCAATAAAATTAATGCAAAATATGCAAATCTATAAATGAAATACAGTATGTCAATATAAGGAAACATAAAAACCACATGAATAGCTCAAGTGAGGCAGAAAAGGCTTCTAACAAAGTCTAACACTCATTCATGTTCAAAGCCCACAGAAAATTGGAATAGAAGTCCTCTCCTTCAATCTGATAAAAGCCATCTATGAGAAAATGGCTAATATAATTCTAAATAGGAAAAAGCTGAAATCTTTTACTCTTCGATATGGTACAAGACAAGGATAAGCTCTATCATCCCTCCTGTTCAATATAGTTCTGGAATCATTAGCTAGAGCGATTAGACAATAGAGAGAAATAAAAGGAATAAGAACAGGTAAAGAAGAAGTTAAATTATCATTCTTTGCAGATGACATGATATTTTACTTGGAAGACTAAAAAAAACTACACTAAGAAGCTACTAGAATTGATTAAAAAAATTCAGTAGCATACCACGATTAAAAAGTCAACTCCCAAAAGTCAATAGCGTTCCTCTATACATATAAGAAACACACTGAGAGGGAAATTAGAGAAACAATACCTTTTGCAATAGCAGTACAGAAAATCAAATACCTTGGAATTAATCTATTTAAAGAAGCCAAAGATCTTTTTAAGTAAAATTACAGTAGTCTGAAAAAAGAGATCATAGAGGATTTCAGAAAATGGAAAGATATTCCCTGCTCCTGGATAGGAAGAACCAAATCTTGAAGGTGGACATACTCCCAAAATTGCTGTACAGATTTAATGCAGTCCTTATCAAACTACCATGAACACACCTCATAGACTGAGAGAAATTGTTCCTAAAATTTATTTGGAACCAGAAAAGACCTAGAGTACCAAATGTAATTCTGGGCAACAAAGACAAGGCAGAAGGCATTGCAATTCCTGACTTGAAATTGTACTACAAAACTACTGCAATAAAATGAACATGGTACTGGCAATAAAACAGACCTCAGGATCAACAAAATAGATTAGAAATTTCAGATACAACTAAAAACACACTCAGCCATCATGTATATATGACAAAGGGGCCAAAGATGCTTCCTGAAAGAAAGATATCCTCTTTAACAAATGCTTCTGGAAAAACACCCTGTTTACATGTTGAAAACTAAAACTTGAACCATGCACTAAAGTTAAACTGGATTAAATATCACACTAAAACAGAAACATTAAATCTCCCAGAAGAGAAAGTAGGAGGAGCTCTTGAAGACATAGGGGTAGGCAAAGAGTTCATGAACAAAAATTAAATCATAGGGGTAATACTTGAAAGAATAAACCACTTGGACCTCCTCTTATTGAGAAGTTTTTGCATATTGAGAGAAATTACCAACAAAGTGAAAGACAACCCACAAATTTTGAAAAAATCTTAGCTAATAATCACTTAAAGTTCTGCACTCTAGAATTTATGAAGAACTGAAAAAGATTAGGGCCCTCAAATTTAAAGACACAATTCAGAAATGGGCATCCGAGATGAATACACAGTTCTCAGAGGACGAAATTAAAGAAGCAAATAAATATATGAAAAAATGCTCCACATCGCTAGCCATTTGTGAAATGCAAATAAAAACAACACTGAGATATCATCTCACTCCAGAAAGAATGGCTATCATAAGGAAATCAACCAACAACAAATGTTGGAGAGGTTGTGGGGAAAAGGGAACACTTCTCCACTGCTGGTGGGAATGTAGACTGGTACAACCATTGTGGAGGT
>PVKA01036986.1:0-21351 GCA_004027165.1 Ctenomys sociabilis | reverse complement strand
AAAAGTTTACCACACATTTCATCTTTATTATCGTGCAAGCAGGACACATCTAAGATTAAATCCAATATCAATAAAGCAATAAAGAGAAATATCAGCCCCGTTTTCTTCTATATATTTGTTACAGGGTCTTCAGGGTCTACAGGCTCTCAATCCATAGATCTACACTCATAGTGATTTTCCTGTTTTCAGCCTCTCAAGTGCTGGGATTACAGATGGGCACCACCATGACCAGTCTCAATCTCTCTCTCAGCATGACCCCAGGGTACTGCACTCTGGGAATCAAACCTTAGTTGTGCTAATCCTGTTGTTTTTTAATGTGATTTTTTCATGTGCCAAGGGAGGTGGGTGTATTTGTGTGCACCAATATTAGAAGTGCTATCTTTTCTTTCTGTTTCTACAGCGTTCTACCATGTCAGATTATGTTCTAAAGGGTTGCTTCATTATGTTACTAAATTTGTGTTTGTTAGTTCATTACTTGGACTCAACACCATTTTCTTTTTTTTTTTTTTTTTTTCGGAACAGGGGATTGAACTCAGGCCCTTGAGCTTGCCAGGGAAGCACTTATTACACTGAGCCATCTCCCCAGCCCTAAAACACCACTTTCATGCTTCATTTTTCATTTATATTCTCTGATCCTATATATATTTATTAAAATTTATAAGCTCTTTCTTTTATGGTATGTGTGGACATATACAGATGTACATATGTAATCATGCATGAACATTGGGAAATACTTATTTTTCTCTCATCAAGAGTCATTTTTAGTTGTTCTAACTTTGTGTTTCTACTATTTCATTAATGGTATTCTATTTCTCTGTTTCTCCTCTCATTTTCCATTGATACTTCCTGCCCTACACATTTTTCTCCATTACATAGTGTAACAAATATTCCTCCATTTTTTCATTCTTGATATAAAAACCTAATTATTAAACATGTTTTATTTAGTTTTCTTTTTTGCTTTGTACTTTTCATAAGGGTCACAAAGTAGATCAGACTTGTAGTGATCAGCCCGTGTTCAACCACCCAAGAGCTGGGATTACAGACATGCGCCACCACGTCCAGCCTCAACTGCAATCTCAGTGCACCCTGAAGGCAGTGCCGGTACAGCATGCTGGGATTTGAATCCCTGGCAGCTGTGTTTGCCTAAGCTGGTGCTTTAATCTGCTGAGTTATTCATAACTTATTTTTTTTATCTTTATTTTTACTTAAGTTTTTCTTTCTTTTTTCCTTTGCAGCCTATTAACATACTATTTATACTGCTTGGTTATTTGAACAGCAGTTTTTGAACAAGTTTTAAATTACAATTTGAGTATGGTTGACTGTTGGGATATTGGTATTATGGCCTGCTGTTTTCGACTTGCAATGCAATGTTGGAAAGTATACTTAGCACTTTGAATACGTGGCACAAATGTTTTCATAGTGAAATACAGTGAAAACCAAGGTCAAGCAGAGGAAAAAATAACTACTTAGTGAAAATATCTCCACAAAAATTGTAGAGCTTGTAATGGAAGTGCATGCCTGTAATCTCAGCCTTTGGGAAGCTGAGGCAGGAGGATTACTGTGAGTTTGAGGCCAGCCAGGGCTACAAAATGATTTTAAGGCCTGGCTGACATATTTAGCAGGACCCTACCATCCTCCAAAAATACCCCACAAACCTTTGTGAATAAATCAATGCAATTAGACATTAACATTATTAATTAATCTTTCTTTAAATTAACATTATTAATTAATCTTTCTTCAAATTATTTTCATGTTTGGTATAACTTTTCTGATGATTTTATTTGTGTTAATTGCAGCATTCACAAGAGTTACACAATTGCATATATTCTTTTTTGTAATTGACAGTTGTTTTACACTCAGAAACAGTAGAGCCACCTGATAGCTCAGTGGATTAAAGTACCTGTGTAGGCAGATGCAGGGACCTGGGTTTGATCCCCACTGTACCTGCTGGACCATCCCCTAGAAGGTGCTGAGATTGCAACTGAGACTGGGTAGGGTGGATCATGCCTGTAATCCCAGCACTTGGAAGGCTGAAAACAGGAGGATCTCTATGAGACTGATATCTGCGTAGTGAGACCCTGTAGACCCTGTGCTAAATACATAAGAAAAGAGTGAAGAAGAAAACAACTTTTGAAATAATTAATTAGTAAACTTGTTTTTAACTTTTATTCTGGTTTGTTTACAGTATGTAGTGACTGCATTCATCATGGAGTTCTGAGACACCAACATAATCTATCTTAATTGTATGTATCCTTCCTCCACTTCTTCGCTCCTCCCTCTAAATAATCCATGTTGTGCAAAATGGTGGGAGGTGATGGGAAAAATTAAAGGAGAAATAAAACTCATCTTGCCTTTCTAGAAATTCATTATTTGATAAAAGAGATGAATTCTGTATATAAGAATACAAAAAAATTAAATCCAATATAGGAATGATTTTATTTCTATCAAATAGCACATTTTCATATCTGTGTTATAAGCCACCTACGTCCTGGAGTAACTGTTCAGCAGGCGTCGTTTCTGTTAAGGAGGCTTTGTAGAAAATATGACCAATATTTTCTCTTGAAAAGTGACTGCACTGTGTATAAGTCTCTTTTGCAAAGATGCTCAGCAACAACGGCATGATGTGAATGAATATTCTAAACATCAAAAAATAATTATGCTTTCATATAAAGTATAATGGAGGAAAGAAATAAGTTTGAAAAATTAAACAGTCACTAGAAGAGACAAAGAAGGAGGTTAGTTTGTTTTGTTGTGGATCTATTTAGATGAGGAAGAATGAATTCCTCAGAGAATATGCAGAAGCCAATTCTTGGGGAAAAGTTGAGAGGAGTAGGGAAAAGGATTTGCCATGTGTATGGAGAGAAAGACTGATATTGAGGATTGCATGGGCAATAAGAGGAGGCATTCATTGGGCTTTATCTCAGGGAAGCTTTCAGAGTTTATTACTAGGTGGTGAAATGATACCAATATTTTCAAAAAATCTTGGGAGAGAAACAAATTAAATATAACATTGAGTTCACTCAACTTGAAGAAATTTTCACATATGTATCTTATTGTACTGCAAAGTATCTTTTTGTACTGTAATTATGTATGAAAATAATTGTCTTCAACCATTCAATAAATATTTAGTTGGAAGTCGGGTGTGGTGGCACAAGCCTGTAATCCCAGCACTCGGGAGGCTGAGGCAGGAGGATTGTTGTGAGTTCGAGACCAGCCTGAGCTACAAAGTGAGCTTAAGGCCAGCCTGAACTGCATAGTGCGACCCTGTCTCAAAAAGACAAAAAAAAAAAAAAAAAAAAAAAAAAAAAAAAAAAAAAAAAAAAAAAAGGTAAATCCATCATTATTTAGCCGGGCGTGATGGCACAGGACTATAATCCCAGCACTGGGAGACTGAGGCAGGAGGATTGTTGTGAGTTCGACACCAGCCTGAGCTACAAAGTGAGTTTAAGGCCAGCCTGAACTGCATAGTGAGACCCTGTCTCAAAAAGACAAAAAAAAAAAAAAAATTAAATATTTAGTTGGAAAATTCATAAATGAAAAATAGAATGCATAAACAGAAATTGTTTTAGAAGTTTAACTGAAATATTAATTTTAAATACCAAATAGCTAAGTACTTGCAAGATTCAAAACATGATTACTTCAAGCTTTTTTTTTCAGTGTTGATATCTTAGACCAGACATTATGGATATATTATCAACACACAGATCACTGTTATTCACCACTAAATTTTCTAAGTCACTAGGCCTAGGTTCCTCAGACATTTATTATTTCTAACAAATTACTAGATAATGCCAATAATACAAGACAGGGACCATACGTTTGAAAACACAAACTAGGATTACTTGCTCCATCATCCTACTTTAATTGCTTTTGTTAGGTAATTTTTTCAACTGTATTTACATCAAATATTCAGATGAGTGCATTTTCTTAATTTATTTGGAGGAAGCTCTAATAAATCTAGGTTTGAATTTAGGCCCTATATCTTACATTTTTTGGCTTCCAACTAGTCATTGACCTCTAAGTGGATACACACAGTGACATTCAGTTCCTGGTTTCACTCTGGAGCAGCATGAGTTTGCAGTCACAGTTATCAATTTGTTTCTCTCTTCTTATGTAGTCTAGCAAGTGACCATGGAAAACTTCTTTCTCTTGAATCTCAAATTTTACACATTTAAAAACATTTAAGTTTCCATGGCAAGGATTATGCAATAATATACAAAGATCTTCAAACATTGCTTTGCTGGTATTCTTCAGATATTTAATGAAATAAAAGGCAAGCAGTATTCCCAAAGTAATTCCTGGAAGACAGCATTACCCTCATTCTAAAACAAGAAAATAATGATGCAAAATGTGAAATGCAGGCCAATATGTTTAATGAACACAAATGTAAAAATCTTCTGGCAAGCAGAATGTAGCAAATCACCAAAATAATAATACATTGGGGCCAAGTTGAACTCATTTCAGGGATGCAGGATTGCCCAACAAATCAATAAATATCAAAAGAAAATACATGACATAAACAGAATCGAGGACAAAAGCCACAGGATCATCTCCATGGACTTAGATGAAACATCCAACAGAATCCAACATCCATTCATTCTAAAAACTATCTATGACAAACCAATGGCCAACATCACATTAAATAGAGAGAAGCTAAAAATATTTTCCCTAAAATCAGGAATAAGACTAGGATACCTGCTATCACTACATTTTAAAACTATAGGTATAAAAAATTAGCTAGAATGGTAAGACAGGAGGAAGAAATAAAAAGAGTACAAATAGTTAAAGGGGCTAAACTATCATTATTTTCTGATGACGTGATCCTATCAAGAGAAGACCCAACAAACTCCAATAGGCTACTAGAACTACTACCCAAATTTGGCAGTTAGTTGAATACCATCAACTCTCAAAAATCAATAATATTTCTGTGTATCTATAATGAATTTGTTGAGAAGGAAATGAGGGAAATTATGTATATTATATACTATTTTTAGCAGTCTTGCTCACTCTCATTCTATATATTTTTTCTCCAAGAAAAGTAAAGGAAAAAAAATACGAAGAAAAGACATTTTGTAAACCAGTGTGGACAATGCATCTAAAACTTTAACTTACCTAGAATAAATGTCTTACATGTTCTTTGGCTTATTTTTCTGTTCTTCAGTTTGCATGCATGGTAATTAATCTTATAATTATAATATAAGTAAATGAATCAGATTCTTCAAAAACAAAAGGGATATGAGGCTAGAGGAAAAGGAAGAAAACTGAAATGTGCTGTGTTCCCATGCAGTGAGTGGAATCATTACGTACTGCAGACATGTACTAACGGAAGTCGAAAATGAGTGATAAGAAACATCATTGAACATGTTGGTGTTCAATGGACTTTTTGCTATTCATTCTTTAAAATTCTTCCTTTTTCAAAAGGGAACATTATCATTATGTACAATTATTTTTTTCATGCCCACAGAGCTTCAATTAAGAATTATTCATCCACTCACTTTCTCTCGTATTTCATGTTAATTAGGAACTGGTTATATCTAGTCCTGCAGAATGTAATTTCTGCCCCTTCTATAGTCTAATTAAAATAATAGGGTTCTTTGCTTCAGTGGAAAAGTATAATATTGTATGTATTCGGATATGTGATGTGGAAATGGACAAAGATCACTAAACGAGGACAAGCAAAAGCTGTTTATTAATAGCTTAATACAGCAATAGATGCAGACACTTTGAATTCAGGGAAGAGACTCAAAGATGTCAGTGAATTGTATAGTGTTAAAAGGACAACTTCAAACGTCTCCACACTGGAGACTGAGCACGGGAACCTGCAAGTGAGCTAGCTAGGCGCGAGGCATCACCTGAGACAGTGGGGCTGCACATTTGCCTTTCACTGATTAGGACTGAATTTTAAGTAGAGAATAAATTTTGGAAAACAGATAGATTATTCAAATACTGGTCATTTGGGGTCTGTTGTTAGAAGGATTATTGTTTTGCTCTCTTGACTAGTTTCTAGAGATAGAATTCTGATTTCCCATGTCATACTTGTAGCATACTGGCTTCCTGGGCTGCTTATTGAAGATAATGTTTTCTAAACTGATTGCAACAGTTTGTGAACCAGAACAGTATTTTAATATATGACCTGGAAATGATATATCTATACATTATGTTTCTCAATGCAGTTTTTAAATTTAATGATAAAGATTCTAAATTAAATACTTACCTCAACTTTCTCACCTTTGGAAAAATGGTGATACAAAAGTAAATAGTGTTTGGTCAGAAAAATGATGGAATTTTTACAATTTTTTGGGTGTCAATACTACAAATAATTATTAATTGCAATCTCATCTTTTTAAAAAGTTCATGAGTGTCAAAAGAAATTACCAACAGAGTAAATAGAAAACCCACAAATTGGGAAAAAAATTATATTGGACTGTCCTTCAAAAGTCTGTCCTTGTTAGAACATATAAAGAATTAAAACATATCAGACTGCCAAAATTCAAAGACTCAATCCAAAAATGGGCATCTGAGATAAATATACACTTCACAAATGAAACAAATATATGAAAAATAAGCCTTCAACTTATTCAAACTTCACAAATGGCAAACAAATGTATGAAAAAATGTTCAACATCATTGCAAATTAAAACAATTCTGAGACACCAGAAAGAGTGGGTATCACAAAGAAGTCAACCAATAACCAATGCTAGAGAGACTATGGGGAAAAATGAACCCTTCTTCACTGTAAATGGGAGTGCAGGCTGGTAGAACCATTAAGGAAATCAGTATGGAGAGTCCTCAGAAAGCAAGGATTGGAGGTCGCATTCAAGCCAGCTATTCCCCTGCTAGGCATTTTGCCAAAAGAACTGAAATCATTATACCACAATGATATATTTGCAGACATGTTTAGAGCAGTATATTTCTCATAGCTAAATCTTGAAAATAACCCAAATGTCCATTAACTGAGGAATGGATAAAAAAGATATGGCATTTCCGCACAATGGAGTACTATTCTTCTATTAAAAAAAGAATAAATTTGTGGCTTTTGTAAATAAAAGGATACAACTAGAAACTGTATTTGTCAGTGAAATAATCCAGACCCACATGTGCAAGCATTGCATTGTCTCTCCATATGAAAACCTGAAAGAGTAAATATTGTCTGAGAGGTACCATAGATACTGTGAAGGGGAAAAAGTTTGTTCAATGAGAGGGAAAAAGTAGAATGAGGAAAAGTACAAAAGAATAAAGCGGAAAATTATATATATATGCAGGATAATTTGGCCAATTGTGCTGCCAATTTTTGTTGTTTTTTTGAAAGTAGAAATTAATGCTCAAATTTTCTTTTCATTCTTATTTTGTCTTTTTAATTTTTACATTTTTGTTTTCCTTTAAACAATTTTGCATGTTTATAATTGGTAATCGGAACAACTAATTTGAAGATAGTTGGACCTGGAAAACGCAAGGTCCTGATTTCCATTCCCACTAAGGAAAAAAAAAGTGAGAAAAGAAAAATGACAAAATTGCAGCACATGAAAAGTAATGCACTTTTAGACATTGTACCACACTATTGTAAGATAAAATTTATATATTCAACCATGACAAAGGAAATGATGAAATTACTACAGAATACTAACCCACCATTGGTTATTTGTTAGCATAGTTAATAAATTGATGAATTCCTATTACTTTGCTTAATAAAATTCTCTATCATTTTTTTTTCTTTATTGAAGTACAAATATCAATGAGACAGTTTTAGGATACCTTGCCAAGATGGACCCGATAAATTAATACATTGCAAACTGTTTTCAAAATGTTTTGGGATCATAGAAGGTGCATACATGATATTAGACTTACAGATATTATTATAGCATATGTCTCTTATCAGTAAATTAAGAGAGTGTAGCTGGGTACTTACCTTATTTTTTATACCTGAATTACATCAAAGATTTAATAATTAATACTTTCTACCCTGTTATTTTGCTAGTGGTTGTCCATAGTACTGGAAGGTGACATAATATCCTGTCCAACCACCATTAGTGCAAATCTTGCTTCTCATATAATTATGTAGAACCATGGCGTTATCTATGCCAACGGTACTATCCATACACACACATCATGATTCTGCCTCTCTATACCCTTTCCCTTGCCTACTTCTGCAAAGATGGGCACTCCATTGTCATTCAACCAATTTAGGTGCCTGGACTTGAAAACACAATCCAACACAGTCCAGTTTCCAAAACAACAGTGAGCTATCTGAAGAAGTTGTCTACCATAGCCATTTACAGCTCAATTTATTATAATGGCCCCTCGTTGTATACCTCATTTTTATACTTTTCTGCTGGACGGTTAAGACCTAGATAGAGCAAGATCTACATACCAAATCATGTACCTTTTCTTTCTTATGAGATCAGTGAAGTCCCCTTAGGAGTTATCTTGTAGTCCTGTACCTTATTCTGTAGATCCTTTGTCTGTGTCAACCATGTGGATGAGTCATGGACAATGCTTGACGAGTTTGCTCTCTGTGAGAGCCTAAGAGAAAGTTTTCTCTCCATGTGACTCTCCCCAGGCACACTATAGATCATCAGTCTCTTTCCTCTGTGGCTCCATATCTCCTTGTTCAGAAAATTTGAAGCTCAACTGAGTTTCATGATGTTGCAGTACAAGTTCTCTTACGTCCTGAGTCTTCATTGACCTTGAAAGGCTAGGGTCAAAATGTTGGCTGGCCTTGTGTCTCTTCCACTTCTCCAAGTTTGATCTGTGAACTTAGGTTTTTTACCATCCAGAAGAAAAGCTGATCAGTATCCTGCAGCATATGCCATTCACTTTGCCTTTTCTGACTCAATTGTTTTTAGTTGTTGTACATTTCCATTCGTATTTCTTCTTTTCGCTTCTTATATTAGGGAGACTATACAATATTTACTCATGTGTGTCTGGTTTATTTCACTTATGAGTATATATTCAAGTGGCATTCACTTCAGTACAAATGCGTCAAGCTTATCATTCTTAATAGCTGAGTAATAGTCCATTATATAGAAATACCACATCTTTTGCAACCATTCCTCATGTGATGGACATCTTGGTTATTTCCAAGATTTTGCTATCACAGATTGTGCCGCTATAAACATAGGTACACATACATCACAATGATGCAATATTTTCAGTTCCTGTGGGAAAATTCCCAGTAGGGGGATAGCCGGTTTGAATGACATTTCTAGTCCAACTCTTTTGAGGAGCCTCCACACTGACCTCCGCAATGGTTGTACCAGTCTACATTCCCACGAGCAGCGGAGAAGTGTTCCCTTTTCCCCACAACCTTGCCAACATTTATTGTTGGTTGATTTCTTTATGATAGCCATGCTCTGTCGAGTGAGATGGTATCTCAGTGTTGTTTTTCTTTGCATTTTAGGGATGACTAGCGATGTGGAGCATGTCTTCATATATTTATTTGTTTCTCTAATTTCGTCTTCTGAGAATTGTGTATTCATCTCAGATGCCCATTTCTGAACTGGGTCTTTAAATTTGCGGGCCCTGTTATATCGTAGTTCTTTACAGATTCTAGACAGCAGACCTTTGTCTGATTGCTTATTAGTTAGGATATTTTCAAAATTTGTGGGTTGTCTTTTAACTCTGTTCACAATTTTTTTTGACATGCAGAAGCTCCTATTAAGAGTTGATCCCAGTTGTTGATTCTTTCAAGTGCTTCCGATGTGAATATATGTTTGTTCATGAACTCTTTACCTACACCTATGTCTTCAAGAGTTCCTCCTAATTTCTCTTCCAGGAGATTGAGTGTTTCTGTTTTAGTGTTTAGATCTTTAATCCATTTTGACTTTAACTTAGTGCATGGTGATACAGCTGGGTCAATTTTTGGTTTTGGCATGTAGAAAGCCAAGTTTTCCACCACGATTTGTTAAAGAAACTATCTTTCTTCCAATAAGTATGATTGGCCCCTTTGTCAAAGATCAGATGGCTAAGTGTGTTTGTAGATACTTCTGCACCTTCTAATCTATTCCATTGATCCTCAGGTCTATTTTGGTGCCAATACCATGTTGATTTTATGACAGTGGCTTTGTAGTATAATTTCAAGTCAAGAATTGTGATGCCTCCTGCCTTGTCTTTATTGGCCAAGATTGCCTTTGCTATTCTAGGTCATTTGTGGTTCCAAATAAATTTTAGGAATGATTTCTCTATGTCTGGGAGGTATGTTGGTGGCAGTTTGATAGGGACTGCATTAAATTTGTACAGCCATTTTTTTGAGTATGGCCATCTTCAGGATGTTGGTTCTTCCTATCCAGGAGCATAGACTATCTTTCCTTTTTCTGAAATCCTCTATAATGTCTTTTCTTAGGTGTTGTAATTTTCCATGAAAAGATCTTTGACTTCCAGGTGAAATGTATCCCAATATCTTTCATTTTCCACAGTATTGTTTCTATTGTTTCCCTTTCAGCGTGCTTGTAGTCTGTGTGGAGGAATGCTATTGACTTTTGAGAATTTATTTTGTATCCTGCTAAGCTACTGAATTTTCATATCAATTCTAGTTTTCATGGTGGAATTTTTGGGATCCTCCAAGTAAAGTATCATGTCATCTGCAAATAGTGATGATTTAACTTCTTCTATACCTATCTTATTCCCTTTATTTCTCCCTCTTTTCTAATGGCTGTTGCTAAGGATTCCAAGACTATATTGAATAGGAGGGATGATTGAGGACATCCTTGTCTTGTACCTGATTTAAGAATAAACGATTTCAGTTTTTCCCCATTTAGAATTATATGAGCTTTTGGGTTGTCATAGATGGCTTTTATCAAGTTTAGATAGAGTCCATCTATTCCAATTTTCTGTAGGACCTTGAACATGAATGAGTGTTGAACTTTGTCAAAAGCTTTCTTTGTATCAATTGAGATGATCATGTAGGTTTTAGATTTCAGTCTATTAATATATTGTATTACATTTATAGATTTTCTAATATTGAACCATCCTTGCATCCCTGAGATGAATCCTACCTGGTCTTGGTGATGATTTGCTGTATTCTATTTGCCAGGATTTTGTTGAGTAGTTTTGTGTCTATGTTCATGAGAGAGATTGGCCTGTAGTTCTCCTTTTTGGTTGTGTCTTTCCCTAGTTTTGGAATCAGTATTATATTTACCTCCAGAAATGATTTTGGGAGGACTTCTTCCTTCTCAATTTCAGTGAAGAGTTTGTGCAGTGTGTGGATTATGTCTTCTATAAATGTTTTGTAGAATTCAGCTGGAAATCCATCAGGACCTGGACTTTTCTTAGTTGGTAGGCTTTTTATTATGTTTTGTATTTTGTGGGCTGTTATTGGCTTATTGAGAGTTGTTATATCTTCTTGATTGAGTTTTGGTAATTTGTCCTTTTTGAGGAATCTGTCCATTTCTTCTGTGTCTTCTATTCTGTGAGCATAAGGATTCTCGAAGTAACTTGATAGTCTTCTGCATTTCCACTAGGTCTCTGGTGATTTCACCCTTTTCATTCCTTATTGCATGTACTTGAATTTTCTTTTCCCTCTTTTTGATGAGTTTGGCTAGAGGCTTATCATCTTTATCTAGTTTTTCAAAGAACCAACTTTTTGATTTGTGGATTCTTTGAACTGTTTTCTTCCTCTCTATTGAATTTATTTCTGCTCTAGTCTTTATGATTTCTTCCTGTATTTGTGCTCTGGGTTTCATTTGTTCTTTTTCTAGTTGTTGTTGGTGCAACATTAGGGTATTTATTTGTTCCCATTCTGTTTTCCTAATGTGTGAGTTCATAGCTATGATTTTCATGCTAAGAAGTGCTTTCATCGCATCCCATAAATTCTGGTAAGTTGCGCTTAAATTTTCATTGAATTATAGATATTTTTGAATTTCTTCTGCAGTCCATTGATTGCTGAGTAGGGTGTTGTTTAGTTTCCATGTATTTGGCAGGTTTTTATGGTTTATTTATTGTTTATTTCCAGTTTCATTGCACTATGGTCAGGTAATATGCATGGTATAGTTTCTATTTTCTTGAATATACTTACGCATGATCTGTGAACCAGTATGTGGTCTGTTTTGAAAAATGACCCGTGTGGAGCTGAAAAAAATGTGTATTCAGCTGTGGTTGGGTGGAACACTCTGTATATGTCCACCAGGTCCATTTGTTCCAAGCTCTGGTTCAGTTCTGCTACTTCCTTGCTAATTTTTTTGTCTGGTTGATCTGTCTTTTTGAGATAAGTGAGTGTCAAGGTCTCCTGTTAAGATGTGTTCTTAGATATTAGATTTGTCATGTCCATTAAGATTTGTCTTACATAGTTGGGTGCTCCAGTGTTTGGTGCATAGATATTTATGAGTGTTACCTGTTGCTCTTGAATTTTCACCTGACGAATATATAGTGGCCTTCTTTGTGTCATTTGATCCTTCTTGGTTTGAAGTTGAGAATGTCTGAGAAGAGAATTGCTACTCCTGCTTTTTTTCTGAGGTGCTGGGGCATGTAATATTGTTTTCCATCGTTTTACTTTCAAGCTATGAATGTCCTTTCGAGTTAAGTGTGTTTCTTATATAAAGCATATTGTTGGATTTTCTTTCCTAATGCACTGTGCCAATCTATTTCTTTTAATTGGAGAGTTGAGTCCGTTTACATTGATGGTTATAATTGAAATGTGATGACTTTTGTTTGTCATGATATTTACCTGGTTTTGTTTACTCCTTTGTATCCTGTGTTTGTCTGTCCTTTTTAGTACATTCTTTCCATTCTCATTCATGGAGTCCTGGTCATGGTGGTCTCTCTCTGGAACATCTTTCAGGGGGCTGTGAAGGGATGGCTTTGTCATCATGAAATTCTTCAGTTTTTCTTTGTAGTGGAAGTATTTCACTTCTCCATCGAACTTAAAAGAGAGTTTTTCAGGGTATAATAGTCTGCGCTGCAATATGTTTTCGTGTAGGAGTTGAAGAACTCTGCTTCATGCTCTCCTTGCCTTCATTGTTTGTGTAGAGAAGTCAGCTGTAATTCTGATGGGTTTTCCTTTGAATGTGAACTGCTTCTTCTCTCTAGGATCTTTCAGTATATTGTTTTTGTGTTGGATTTCTGGGATATTAACTATTATATGTCTCAGTGTGTTTCTACTTGGGTTGAAGTTATTTGGTGTTCTGTATGCTTCGGTGACCTGAATGTTGGATTGTTTCCTCATATTTGGGGAGTTTTCCTTGATTGCTTCCCTCCAAATTATTTTTATGTCATTTGTATTGATTCCTTCATTCTTGTTGATACCAATTATTCTCACATTATTCATCGTGGCATCATCTTGCAGGTGATGGATTATTTTTTCCAGCATTCTCATTTTTCTTAAGAGATCCTTTCTCATCTTTTTACTAGCCACACTGATGTCTTCTAGATCTGAAACTCTTTCTTCACTTTCATTCAAGTGGTTTTGTAGACTGATGATTGATATTTTTAGTTCTTCTATATCTCTTTGACTCTGTTTCATGCTTTCTATTTCTTTTCTGTATTGCTCATTCAAGAAATCCGTCATATTTCTGATCTCAATTTTTTTATCCATGTCTTCTTTAGAGGTAGTTATTAATTTTTTTTCTGCAGTGTTTCTTCCAAATTGGGTTTCCTCTGTATATTTCTGGACTTGTTTCTACATTTCAGATGTTATGATTTCAAAGAATTCTCATTTTTCAAAGAATTCTTTTTTGATTTCAGAAATTATTTCTGCTTTGAGTTCCTCATGAGCTTTCTGCTGTTGTGTCTTTGCTTTAGAAGATTTTAATTCATACGTTTCAGCTGGAATAGTGTTCTCTGCACTTCTTCTGGGAGAGCATTTATTCCTCCCAATGTTTTTAGAATTGATTCTTTATTTCAGATACTATATATTCAGATATTTCTTTTTTAATTTGGGGAATTACTTTTTATTTGATTTCCTCTATACCTTTGTGCTGTTGTTCCTTTGCTGCTGTATCTGTTAATTCATTAATTACAGCTGAGCTAGTGTCCTCTGCCCTTTCTCATGGACTCGAGGTCTGGGATTGCATTTTTCCCCTTTTCTTTTTCATTTTGTATAATCTGACCTTTGACCTTTGGTTTCGAGCTTTGGTGCAGCTATCAATTTAGCTTATTATGAGAGTACGGTGCCTGTCTATTAAGTTTGAGATTATCCAGGTATGCCTATCCGGAATCTAGCTGTTGTGTTCAGTTCATTTTTTGCTGTAGCTCCTGTGTTTCCCCTCTGTTGGTTCCCTGGTCAGGCAAGCATGAACCAAACTGGGATGTAGAGCAAGTAATGAAAATTCCCACCATTTTGGCTGGCTTTGAGGCAAGGAGCTTAAAAATTGTCAGAGTCAGCCCTCCTGTGTCAGGCAGGTTGCTCTCTAAGTGGGCGGACCTCGGTTGGTTGGTCTTCTGGGCTCACAAAAGGATAGTGGATGATCTTATTCACCGGGTAGCCTATCACAGGTCAGTCAGCCTGTGCTAAATCCGGGTCTACAGGCTGGAACCCGAGAAGGCTGGGAAATGTACCTCCGGTGCAGCAGAACTGGAGCCCTCACTCACAGGCCAGGCTTCACTGGGTTTTGGGCCATGGGGTGGGACCTGGAATCACTGAGAAATGTCCCTCCAGAGTGGCAGGCTTGGAGTTCTCACTCCAAGCCAACCTGCACTGGGCCTGGGGCTTGGGGTGGGACCGACAATTGCTGGGAAATGTTTCTCTATCCCTGTGGGCCTGGAGCTCTCACTGGCCAAGCTGCGCTGGGTCTTGGGCGGTGGGGGTGGTGGAGGTGGGGACAGGGAATCCCTGGGAAATGTCTTTCTGGCACCTTTCTGGCATGGCGGGCCTGGAGTTTTACACTCACTGAACTTTGATGCCCAGGAAGTCAGGTAAATTCCCTCTCGCTCAGCAGGCTTTAGGGCAAGGGATCCGGGGAGGTGCTGGTGAGTGGGTCCTGAGGTGGGGCCAGGGATCCGGGTAGCATGCATGGAAAGAAGTCAATGGCTCTCCCTCAGACTCACCATACTCGCACTGATCTGGGAAGCCAGGTGAGTCATGCAAATTCCCACTCACTGGGAGAGCTTGTGGCGGGATGCAGGAGACTGCTGGGGTCAGCTGCTATCTCAGGCTGTCTCTGGGGCTGGGCAGGCCTTTTCTATCATTTTGAATACTGTTTTTTTCCTGTTGTATTCTTTAAGAACTAATATAATAAAATTTGGGGTTGTGACCTAGTTGCAGTTTTAAAAATTAAGTAACATTTATTAACTATGCTAATAGATCACCTCTATTTTTTTTTTTTTTCTCACTTTCTTTTCCTTACTGGGAATTGAAATCAGGACCTTGCATTTGCCGGGCAGGCCCTGTCCCTGTGAGCTGTATTCTGGACCCCATGCTTCTATTTTGTAAAAATGTCAATAAATCACAGAAATATATTGAAAATTTAAAAGTTCTGGGGAATAATATAGTGTATATGGGAGGGAGTATATAGAAGTATTTCTTATAAGTACTATAATAGAGATTTTTAAGCATGTCATACAAATTTATAAAATCCTGTGCTTTTTTTTTGTTTGTTTTTCTCGTTTTTGTGGTAACAGGGATTGAACTCAGGACCCTGTGTTCCAGGCAAACTCATTCTACTGATCTATCTCCCTGACCCTGGGTTTCATTTTTCTGGCAATTTTCTTAATAAGATTTTTTTTCATATTTTTGTTGTTTTTTTTTTTTTTAGACAGATTCTTACTGTACAGGTCAAGCTGCCCTTATACTCAATTTTAGCCTGTCTCAAATTCACAAGGATCTTCCTCCATTAGCCTCCCTAGTGCTGGCATTGAAGGCATGAACTACCACCCCTGTTTTTTTCTGATTTTTAAATGTCTAAAATTAAAAAGAAATATTAACTCTGCCAAAGTATGTGTGTGTGTGTGTGTGTGTGTGTGTGTGTGTGTGTGTGACTTGCTTTATGACTGTATTATGTATAACACAAGTCACACAATAAGGAGATAGGTTTTCAAAAGTTCATAGGCAATTATTTCACTTCTATCCTTTTCTATCCTTTTTATGATTACATGAGGTAAATCTATTGCATGCTACTGATATTGTCAACTGTATTTAATATTTATTTTTCAATCTGTAAGAACATCTGTGGCTGCCTTTGCTTTCTTCAATGACTTAATCTGTTGAACTTATACCTGTTCCAAAATGTAGCTTGCGAATTATTTTAAAATATTAATACTGACTTTTCTAAATAAGTCAATTTTTCTGCTAATTAAATTTCCATGTTTTTTATCATTTACATGTTCATATTTGCATCACTTAATAATACATTCACTGTGCATACCTAGCACATTTATATTTTTTATTCATCTCTTGTCTCTTCCTTTTCCCTCCATCAACCTTTCCCCTTCTCCTCTCTAACAGTCCTACCTCCCTACTTATTATTGTCACCTATCTTTTACTGTACACTTGAATTTCATGAGTAATTATAAGAAATGCCTGAGTCTTATTTTATGTGCAACGTAAGTATAGGTATTTTAAATACAAATAATACTAGGACTACAAATAAATCTCATGTAATATTTCAGCAAGAGAATGACATTTTTAGGAAATTCAGTAGTTTATTTGGTTATTAGTTTTGTTGTATTTACTCAAATTCAATAGTTAATTTGGTTCATATATTTGTTGTATTAACTCATGATCTTGTAATTATTGATTAAACAAAATAAAATCTGAAGAACTAAGTGTGTCATTATGATTGTAGAACTCTCAGAGAGATATTCATGTGTTACTGGTGATGACTCAGAGAAAATCAAAGTGAAGTCAGAACATTACCAACATGGAACAAGTAACAGGAGCCCTGAGCAGAGAAGCAAAGAGACAGCACTGCACTTGAAACTGTGGTGCTCCACTTCAAATCTGACATATGAGAAGCAAATGTGTGACCTTTGCCTCATATTTATCCCTTCAGGGTCTGGTAAATTAAGGCAGCATCAGCTATTTCATGCAAAATTTAAGCATGTGAATAGTTCTTCAAAAATCAGCATCTATGAAATTCATTATTTTTAAGATAATTTATTTTTATGCATTTTATTGCATAGAAATGAACAAGAATTTTAGCTCAGAATAATATACTGCTAAATGAAAACCTTACAATAAAGAGCTTCTATTCCTCTTTGAAACCTAGTGAAAAACAACATAAAGTCTCAATTCACTTTTTTTTTGACAGAAATGACAAGAAACATTTTATTGGCATTACATAATCAAAAACTACAGTTAATGTTCTTTTAAATTTATTATAATAAAATAAGACATTGTTACTGGTCCTCTTCAAAATATCCCTCCCCTTATGTCAAAAACATTTTATACTTAAAGATTCATCTCTTTCTATTACGTTTTTGTATTTCATATCAATGTAGAGGTTCTTACTAAGAAAAATAACAAATTTCTTCATCCCAAAGCCTATCCAGCCAATAGTACAGAGTAGAATTTGAAGTCAAGGAATTAAAATATTACTCAATTCACTTTTATAAAAAGAAGTGAATAGCAAAACCCAAACTAGATAAACAGTAATGTCTGGATAAAACTGAAACATGATTATCAGAATAACTTCATATTTGTATTAACAATTGTGTATTTTCATATAACAAGTCCAAAACATAGTAGAAGTAGTGTGATTCTTGCATTTAATCATTGAAATTTGACCAGTACTAGCAAATATCTAGAGGAAAACAAATTGAATGGTTTCTTCACTAGTAAAACTCCAGAGAAAAGCAAAAAACCACACAATTTTCAAAGTTTAAAAGAATTGAATATTTTTAAAATCATAATAGAAAATAGTAATAACTCAATGTTGTTTTTCCCTCAGTTTGAATGCAAGCTTCTTTTGATTATTTTCAAAGAAGAATGCATATCGTAATCAGCAGAACCATGCAAAGTATCTAGGATGTACCAACCATTCCTCAAGTATGTATTTCCTCAGATACAGAACTACCATTGAGAGAATCACTTGAATGGGATGAAATAGTCCACTGTTACCCACCAAGAACCATTGAAGACTGCAGAGCATGCTCAGAATGATAAATTTTGCATTGTTAGCCTTAAAATACACAATAATCTCTGTTGCTTTCTGCAGGTATAGCATTTAAAAATTTATCATGTTGTCTAAAATGGAACAATTTCTTTTTATTTTTTTTATTTTTTAAAGAGAGTACAAAATGATATTAAAACAGAAAAACTAAAATTAATAAACAATGTCACTTACAATAATATGAATTTCACAGTACTTGTAATGCACAGTGTTGTCTTCTAACTAGTTGCTCATATTACCAGATATATACTTGTAAAATTGGCAAAGGAAAGAAAAAAAAGAAATATGTAAGAATTAAGAAGAGAAAATTGTCAAAGAATTGAAAAAAAGGAGACAAAACAAATTAAGCATTAACTTCTCATTTCCACAGACCAACATAAATCCATAGTACAGTTTTTCAAACCATCCTGCTTATACCCATAGATATATCTCTTTCCATTGTTATCTTTCCTGTTCTTGTCCTCAACCCAGTAATTACTTCCTTTTGAATAGGCTTTTTCCCTTTTCCCAGTATGTTTTTTACCCTTCAGAGTCTATTTTCTCTTTCATGCACTCACATTAAGACACACATGCAAATCTGATTATTTCGCTTAAGAGTATGTTGTGTGGTTGCATCCATTTACCAACAAAAGCCTCAAATTTATCCTGTTTTATAGGTAATGATTCTCCATTGTGTAAAAATACTACATCTTTTTTATCCATTTTCAGTCACTGGTCATCTGGGTTGTTTCAGGATTTAGCTATGACAAATTGTGCTGCTATACACATGGGTGCACATATACCAGTGTGGTGTGTGGTTTTCAGTTCTGGAAAAATATGTAGGAAGGGAATAGCTGGCTTGAATCCAGCTTTCTAAGGTATCTGTACATTGATTTCTAAAGTGGTTGTTACAGGTTGTACTCTCCCTAAAAGTGGAGAAGGGTTCCTTTTCCTCCAAAACCACTCCAGCATTTGTTAGTGGCTGGCTTCTTGATATCAGCCATTCTTTCTGGGGTGAGATGGCATCTCAGTGTTGTTTTAATTTGCATTTCTTGAATGACCAATAATGTTGAACATTTTTCTCTCATATATGTACTTTCCACTTGTATTTCTTTATTTGAAAAGTGTGTATTCATCTCAGATGTTCATTTTTGGATTGGGTCTTTGAATTTGGGAGTCCTAAAGTTTTTTTAAAACTTCTTTGTATGTTCTAGATAGAAGGCTTTTGTCAGAGGGATAGTTGGCTCTAATTTTTTTCCAGTATGTGGGTTTTCTTTTCACTCTGTTGGAGGCTTGCTTTGAATTGGAGAAACTTTTCAAAAATGTAAGAGCCTAGTTGTTGATTCCTTGAAGTATTTTCTGCTCCATTTGATTTTTCTTCATGAACACTCTACTTATCCCTATGTCTTTAAGATTTCTATGTACACTTTCTTCCAGAAGATTTGATATTTCTGTTTAAATGCCTCAATTTTTTATCCATCTTGACAGTAGTTTAGTGCATGGTGAGAAACATCTAGTTTTAGCTTTTGGCATGTGGAGAGCCAGTTTTTCCAGCACCATTTATTAAAGAGGCTATTTTTCTTCCAGTGAACATGTTTGGCTCCTTTATCAAAGATAGGGTGGCCAAGTGTATTTTAGTTGTGTCTGCATCTTTTAATCTGTTCCACTGAACTTCAGGTCTGCCTCTATGCAAGTAACATGCTGATTTTATCGGTAGCTTTATAATATAATTTCAGATCAGGTATTGCAATACTTCCTGACTTTTTGTTTCATAGACTTGTTTGTTCTGTTCATGCTCACTTTGGCAGCACATGTTCAGTTCTATCATGATTTCTCTTTTCTTTAAGGCCAATGAACAAATGTATGAGTTCTGCAAACTATCCACATGCCCATTTCTTTTATATATTCAGAGTCTTGGAAAATATTCCCCACGTCTACAGAAGCTGCTGTGATTCAGACCTCATTATTGACCTTCCTCAGATGCATTCCTGTGTAATCAGTGGATCAGAATGACAAGTTAGGTCCCTTTGTACTGATTTCAACTTTAGCCATGTTTTCAATAGCCATTAAAGTGTTCATGCACTCCTCATATTCTCACCTACAGTCACCTGGCAACATAGCCTAAAGTCACAGTGAGAAAAAAATCATGGGAATTATTACAATATACAATTGTCATATTTTGAGGCTTACTTTTCCTCCAGGGGGACTCAAGACGTGGGCTCTTATAATTTTATAAAGCAATAGTGTCATCTTGGTAACTGATAGATGTAGAAAATATTTTACCTTGATGTTAGGCTGCGCCATAGGATAAAAAATTACACGAGTATCCTTCAGATGAAAAATAACATAGAGGAAAGGGACCAGTACCTGATTCTAGAGACCAAAGTACACAAATCCCGAGTTATACAGAATTATAATAAATGAATGAGTCTGTGGCATCTGTGCCACTGCAGCACACCGTCTGTGCACGAGAATACAGAAGCATATTGAGGAGCTGAAACTGCACAAATTGAGCCGCAGTTGCCGGACCCATGCCCGTGAATAGAGGGCCTGTAAATGCAGCTGCAGTCTGTGTGAGATTCACTACCATCCATATGGGTAAGTATTTCCATGTGATATTTCCATAATCTGGTACATAAGAAACAAATGTATACTAGATATGTTCTCAGCTCTTTGCTTATCAAATGTATGTGTTCATTCATTTGCTCATTTTAAGCATCCCAGGATTCCTGAGATAAATTTTATTGAATGATGATGGTGCATGAATTTTTCTTTAGTGTTCTATTGGATTTGGATGGCCAGTATTTTTGATTATTTTAACATCCATTAAGAATATTAGTTTACAGTGGGATATTTACTGTTATGTCTGGCTGATTTTGGTCATGGGGCAGTTATAACTCCATAAAAAGAGATTAGCAGGGTTATTTTCTCTTCAGATTGCTTAAGAATAGTATCAGAAGTATAGTTGGTTATTTAAGTATTTTGTGGAACCCAATACTAAAGCCAACAGATTAGATTTCAATTTGATGGAGGAATTTTAGTTATTTCTTCAATTTCATTACTTGTTATCACTGTTTCTAACATAACATATCAAATAAAAACAACACTAAGATATCATCTCACTCCAGAAAGAATGGCTATCATAAGGAAATCAACCAACAACAAATGTTGGAGAGGTTGTGGGGAAAAGGGAACACTTATCCACTGCTGGTGGGAATGTAGACTAGTACAACCACTGTGGAGGTCAGTATGGAGACTCCTCAAAAGAATAGGACTAGAAATCCCATTCAAGCCAGCTATCCCCCTACTGGGAATTTTCCCAAAGGATTTGGAT
>PVKA01036985.1:0-21346 GCA_004027165.1 Ctenomys sociabilis | reverse complement strand
TAATTAGTAAACGAGAAAAAGATTAAAATACAGGTAAGATTTATTTATTTATTTTGGTTAATAATAAACTTCTCTTCTGGAGGGTTAACAACCTAAGTTTGCAGATCAAAAATTGGAGAAAAAGAAAGGCTGCAAAGTGAACCAACATTTTGGCCCTAGCCTTTCAAGGTCAGTGAAGACTCAGGACATAGGAGAATTTGTAATGTAACATCATGTAACTCAGTTGTGCCCCAAACTTTCTGATCAAGGAGATTATGGGGCCACAGAGGAATGTGATCGATGATGTAGAGTGTGCCTAAGGAGAGTCACATGGAGAGAAAACTTTCTCTCAGGCTTCCACAGAGAGAAAATTGGTCAAGCAATGACCGTGACTCATCCACATGGCTAACACTGAGAAGGGATCTATAAAGTACAGTACAGGGTTACAGGATAAATAAACCCTGAGAGTATCTGACTGACCTTATCGGATACAAAAGTTACATTTCTTGTTATATAGGTCTTGCTTTAACTTGGTCTTAACCATCCAGCAGAAAAGTATAAAAATGTGACTTTATAAAATAAAGTCACATGTATATTGTATGTCACCATTTATGTCATTTTTTCTATTTATTTTTGCTTCTATTTTTCACTCAAGTTAAAATACAAATAAATAATTTTTTTAAAGAAGTTCTCCCAAAATAAATAAATAAATCTTACCTGTATTTTAATCTTTTTCTCAAGTTTACTAATTATTTGGGGGTTTTTCTGAGATAAGGTCTTGCTGTGTAGGCCTCAGGCTAGCCTTTAACTGAAGAATATCCTGAATCTGCTTTCTGAGTGCTAGCTAGGATTAGAGCTGAATTTATTAACTGTAGCTTAAAGTAGGTTTTTACATATAGGTGACAGAGCTGCACCTTATGACACATTCATATCCTAACTTCCATTTATCTTGCTACTTGTTTATCTAAGTCTTTCATAGTAGAAATCATGTTAAGAGTCAGAATAGACAAGTCCTGTACTGTGACTGCAAGGTAGATCGCCTGGATTCAAATCTCAACTTTGTGAATGCTCATTGCCTCAATTTCTTCATCTTTCCGAAAAGAGCTAATAATACTACCTATTCTGCACACTGGACTCAGAATTAAAGAAGCTTTAATATTACAAGTAATACACTCAAAACTGTGCATGGAATATGGCAAGTCTGTGTGGAAGTTAGCTTTGAACATCATTTTAGAGACAACTTTCATTTATGCCAAAGTTCTCAACCTCATTGCCACTGACTCTTTGGGCGAGATCTTAATTTCATATTGTCCTCTGTAAGGTGTGTAGCAGCATCTCAGCATTTCTGCCCTCTACCCACTGTATGCCAGTGGCAACCTAAGTTGTGACATCCAAAAATGTCTCCAGACACTGTCAGATGTCTCAGTGGTGCAAAAATTCCCTTGGCTGACAATCACTGGTTTAGATTTACACATATTTACAACCTTCTTCTCCCCTGTATGCACTGTACCTCAAAAGGATGGCTTCAAAAGGAAGAGGAAATGATGAGCAAATGAAAGCACAGCCACTGTCATTATTTATCTGAAAACTTGCTTCCTATTGCCTGGGGTAAGACTTAACAAGGCAGCAGGTTGGTAGCTCCTTTTGTAGTGCTTCAACATTTTATCTGAGTCTACTGAGTGCTACTTTAACAGAATTACCTGTTCCTAAGATATCTCTTTGGGGGCAGAGAGATGGCTCCTTAGAACAGCACTTCCCTGGCAAGTGCAAGGGCCTGAGTTCAATCCCTGGTTCCACCAAAAAAAGGTATTTCTTGGCCCGCATTAACACAGAACTGTGCTGTCTGCATAAGATACAGACTCCTTTGACTTAACCCGCCTAGTCAGCTGGGCCCTTTGTAGCTACTGTCTCTTATCAGACTATTTTTCTTCTGATTATCTCCATTTGGGGCTCTGAAGATTTTATTAGATGATCAGACCTTCAGCTCTGTTCTGTTTTCACTTCTTGCCCTTTTGAAAATATTTTCCAGGTCCTTTTCTCAGTGTTACACTAGGTCAATTCTTTACAAGTAGCTTAAGTTTACAAATTCCTTTTTCAGCTCTATCAAGTCTGCTGTTTGCTCATGTACACATTCTCTCTTCAATTACGGTATTTCTCATTTCTATAAGCTCCATTAGCTCCTTTGCAAACTCATTGGTCATTCCTGACACAGCTTTTTCAGTTAGAATCCTACCTTTTATTTCTTTCGTTTTTCTTTTTTGGCAGAACCAGGGACTGAACTCAGGCCCTTGCACTTGTCAGGAGAAACATTTATTCCACTGAGCCATCTCCCCTACCCTTTATTTCTCTATACACATGAAGTCTATATCCTAGTGATGGCAAACCCTTTAGAGCTTTCAATGATACAGCCCACTATAATACTCCATCTATAGGTTGCCCCTACTGGTGTAGCTAGACAGAGCGAGACAGAGCAAGAGAGAATGGGAGATGGAGAGAAAGGGAGATACAGGAAACAAGAAAAAGAAAGGAAAAGAGAATGTGTATTTTTTTGGTATCAGGGATCAAACTCAGGGATATCCTACCATTGAGGTATATCCCCAAACCTCTCAAATTTAATGAGGATGATGTTTTTGAAACAGGGCTGGCCATGTGTAGTTCTGGATGGCCTTGAACTCAGTAATCCCGTCTTAAGCTCCTGAGTGCTGGGATTACAGGCATGTACAACACCATGCCCAGCTGCATTTACTTTGACACTCTGTCAAAGTATGCACAGATGGACTCAAATTGACAATTGTCCTGGCTCAACTTCCTTAATGCTGGGATTATAGGTATGTACCACAGTATCTCACATTATAGCCCATATTTAACAGTGCCAGTCTGTGTGGTCCCGAAATGTCTCTACATTTACTATGTTTGTTCTCCCTCAAGATGTCTCATTTCCTTCATTTCAGGCGAATTTTGATTTGGTGCTCACCACCTGACCTTGGTCTGTGTATTCTCACAACCATAAACTAGAGATGTTTCCCTTTAACTTACACCAGCTTTCAGAATAGCCAGTGATTGTCATAGGTTCCCATATAAATCCTGGCAGAACAAAGGAATCCCAGGCTGGCTTTCGCCATTTGACAGTGGGACAGTGCTCTGCTTTCTGCAGGCCAGGAACCCAAAGAGCAGCCTAATTGGGCTTTAGGACACTGGTGACAAACCTATGCCACATGTTCCACAGCAGGCTGTATGTATCAGTGAAAGCTCTAAAAGGTTTACTCTCACTGCTCTAGGTTATCTAGAAAGAGAAGGAATCTTTAGCACCAGTCTGTCACACAATCAGATGCAGAAATTATTTTTAAAGTCAGTTTTATATGCACAAGATATAAAATTTATTGAGGAATACAAACATATAGAATAAAACGTCTGGCTTCCAAATCTGTGTCACAGCCTCCAGCCATACACATGCAATCATCAGTTTCTGTCTCATTCAGGTCATACAAGGTCTATCAGTATCCACTGGCTTGCCTTGTTTTTTTTTTTTTGGGGGGGGGGGAGAGCGCGAACGCAGTCCCCCACTACCACAAATTATGCAGTTGAGTTTCCCACATTTGGGGAAATCGCAGGGGTCAGCACATCCGGAGTGCAATGGATAAGCCTCACCCTGGGAAAACCACCTTCGTGATCATGGTATCTCCCCTGCCAGGTAAGTATTGGCTTGCCTTTTTGAGAGTCACCTGCAAAATCCTGGATTCAGGGTTTGCCTTCATGGGGATACCTAATGAAGACTTGGATTTTCCTTTTTTTTTTTTTTTTTTGCGGAACCGGGGATTGAACTCAGGCCCTTCCGCTTGGCCAGGCAAGCACTTATTCTACTGAGCCATCTCCCTAACCCCTAGTGAAGATTTGAATCAGCCGGAAGTAAGCAGTCATGTTTTCAGAAGGCACAAAAGGATCTCAAAAGTCCATGAGACAATACCACTATTTCAGGTAGGCCAGGGGAAAGGGCAAGGGCAAGAAGGGAAGTTCTCTGACAGAGACAGAAGCAGGATGTAGAAGAGAAGCCACTATACCTTTCAACTACTGCTGCCCAGTAGACTAGGTCCTGTGGAAGCAAAAACAGGATATGGATCAAGGTCAGACTGGGAAGAAGTAGGAGGATATTGGTGATTCATCACTGAACTTCTGGTATATAATAATTCTGAAATAAAGTCTTAGGTATGGGATTAAAAGGCAAATCAGGTGAGATTCTAAGCCCATATATTTAAAAACCATATAGATATATATATATTCTGTAATAGAAAAGCCAGAAAATCTGTTAAGATCTATTAAGTGTGTTGATGAAAGAGGAGAGGTACTTAGGATGAAGGACCAAATGGAGATTGTGTGAGAATAAGGAAATTATAATGTAACAAGATTAGATGACAAGAAGTCCTCAGTGCTGGGTGCATACCTGTAGTCTCAGCACTTGGGAGACTAAAGCAAGAGGACTGCTCTGAGTTCAGGGCAAGTCTCAGTTATGTAGTTGCAGTCTCAACTATATAGCAAGACTTGGTTTCTAAAAAAAAAAAAAAGGAAGCAGGAGAGTGAGAGAAGTGTGAGAAGAGAGGGAGTAGCTGGGGATGGAGGAAGGTTCCAATAAAAGAGGAGGTGGGAAGAAAGAACCCCCACAGCCACTGGAAAGGGGCAGGTAGTGTCCTGTAGGAAACCTGACACAGTGAGGGTGTGGTAGTAAAGAAGGCAATGGTTTTCCATTCTAGCTCCTGGCTCAGGTAAGACTGCAATTCTTGCCACAGCTACCTAATTGCCAAAGCAAGGGTAGTGAGTGAGTCAGCCCTCTTTATAGGGTGGTGGTTCTCCTTTACCTTATTATTGTTCTTCTCCTTCACCTCACTATACAGCACCGGCTCATCTTAAACTCTTGGCAATCCTCCTGCCATAGCTTTCCAAGTGCTGAGATTTAAGACATGTTCTACCCACATCTTGCTTCATAGGGCTATTGTGAGGGACCTATGACAAAAATATACCTAACACCAAACCTCTATACAGATGTCCACAGCAACATAAAACTGGAAACATCCCAAATGTCCTTCAAGGGTGAGTCGAAAGCAAACTGGAAATCCATCCCAGGGAACACACAGCAATTAATGGCATAAACTACTTGTTCAACTTCAATGGATCTCAATGGGGTGTGAGGAGTAAAAGAGCACTGTGACTCTAAAGTCACACTATGACTTCATTTCTACAAGAATCATAAAGTGACACACTGTAGAGAGGAAGGGTCGATGAATGATCAGCAAGGCTCAAGGTGGATGTCAATTCTAAGAATACAACAATGAGAATGGTGGAATGGTTCTGACTGATGTTTGTCATAATGGTTGACTGATTCCACGTGGGAGATCTCATAGAGCTACACACACCTGTATGTACACATCTGAGAATACATATAAAAACAAGTACATCTAAATAAAGTTTCAATGGGCATGATGACTCCTATCTGTAATCCCTGCACTTAGGAGACTGAGGCAGGAAAATCAACACGCGTTCAAGGCTGGCCTAGACTACATAGCAAGACCTTGTCTTAAAAAATCAAAGGGATATAGCTCAGCAGTATAGCACTTGATTGGCAAACTTGAAAACCTGATTCCTGATACAAAAAAAAGGTCTTACTTGAGTTGGTATTATTGTCCTAATACTATTTTGCTTTTGACTACACACTAAATAAGATATTATCACTGGGGGCAACTGAGCAAAAGGCACATGGAAACACTGTGCTTTTCTACAATTTCCTATCAAACTAGATGAAAAATAAACAAGGACTAGGGAGATAGCTCAGTGGTCTAAGCCTTGCCTGGCAAGGGCAAGGATCTGGGTTTAATCCCTAGAGCCCTGGCCATGCTGTGTTAACCTCAGATCCCCAAATGTGCTGTCCACCAAAATGGGGCATGGTGATGCAGGCCTGTAATCCTAGCACTAGGGAGACTGAGACAGGAGGATCACTCATTCCAAGCTGTGTAGTAAGACCCTGTACCACATATATACATACATATTAAAATTAATAAATAAAGTTACATAAAGGGAGAAAAAGTACTGAAGCACTTTTAGTGGGTATAGCACAGTACAAATACTGAATGTTTATGGGAATCAGATTTAAGTTGGGTCTTAGAAAGAAGAGGAAACAATTCATTGATTCTCCCTGACAGTAGCTCTGGTCCAATTAGAACACCTCACTAGAGCCCCACTCTCATTCCTGGGCAAGGCATCCACATGCAGAGACCAATGGTATGACCTACAGAGAACAAAGCACTTCCTTCAAGGAAAGAGAGTCCAATGAAGATGTGGCTATGAGTCACAAGCCAGAACAAACAGCAAGAGCAACACCAGAAGAGAGAGCTCCAGGCCTTGGCACAGACTATGGGCTCATGGGGTGCTGACACTGCAATGCTCTGCAGCCAAGAACTGCCTAAAACAGTTTCTCTCTCCATGATAAAACACAACCCAGCCCTTGGATATTGCCCTAGGCCCTCCCAAACCTCCTACAAGTTCCTCCCACATCCATCTAGGGCTAACAAGAGGGGCTAGTTTTGCCTGGCATGGTGGTGCACAGCTGTGATCCTAGTACACTGGGAGGCTGAGCCAGGTGGATCACAAGTTTCAGCCTAGGTGGGACAACTTAGGGAGACTCTGTCACAAAATAAAAAAGAAAAAGGGCTAAGGATACAGTTTGTGTGAATAAATACAATGGTTCCAATCTCTAGAACTGAAAAATACAAAGAGGGTCCAGTTTCACTTAAGGCTTCTAGTAACTCAGAAAGAGCTTGGAGCTTTTCTCTCCATACTAAGCTAAATAAGACAAAAGGACAGGGATATTTGGAGCTTCATGCTTTTAATAGTATTGCAAGCAAAGGAATAAAATGCTGTGTTGTAAAAAAGTGGCAAATTCTCTTGAAGTATGGTACTCACTCTGTGGAGTTGCCGTGGATACTACAGTCATGCCATGAGGAGTCATCCCAGAGGTCCCAGGGGGTGGCTGCCCAGTGAGGGACATTGGCTGCCCCATGGCACCAAGGCCACCTATGCCACCTAGGGGTTGTCCTGGGCCCCGAGGAGGCATGCTGATGCCAGCTGCTCCTGCAGTAGGTCCACCAGTGAGGCTCTGCAGTGCATTCATGGGGTCTGTGGGAACATAAGCAAGGAGCATCTCAATGAAATACCCAGGGCTGGACAGGTTCCCAGGTATGAAGCTCACAGGGCACAGACATCATCTCATTTATACACGTTACCCCCAGGGAGCCCTGAAAGTTGACAGCCAGAATCCCAGAGCCAGGATATGTATGTTAATCACCGCTGTCAGAACAAACCGCATGAGAGCAAGGAACACACCCCATCCTTACTCTGGTCTGGGTCAGGATCCTACTGCTGGGCAAGAAGTGATCTCCTTTGACACTGGCAGTTAGTATAAAGATGGGCTGAGGCCTGAAAGGCAAATCCAGGCCCCAATTCTTGGTGAACACACAGTGGGGACTTCCCAGAAACAAAGTACAAAGGTCTCTTCTACAAAGGTCTCTTCTCAGCAGCAAGGAGCACTGTGGCCAGAGCAGAGATACAGGAGTTGAGCAGACACTCCCCAGGGAAGGAGGGCACAAGTAGGCTTACACACCAGTATCCCTCCTCTGTTGCCCAGTCTCTGCAGGATGCTGCCCCAATATGGCTGTGCAGCCAGCAGCAATATACCAGAGGTCAAGGTGTGTGAGAGAACTTTACAGAGCACTGAGAAGCAGCACTAAGGCTCACTAAGCTCCTCAAGAAAATACACTCAACTCAGTGAGTGATGTCACAACCAGAGACCACCTGATGCCATCATCACAAGAATGTGCACTCCTGGTAAACAGTAGACTGGAAATAGGTATGGCCTGGTTGAGTCACCTTTCCACAAAACTTGAGTGCCAAGGACCTTTCACTTCAATGCCACAGAACATTCTCTACATGTACTTGACCCTTCCAGCCCTGACAGGCCAAGAATCACTGTATAAGTTGAGGTGGGGCCTACACAGGCAAGGGCACACATCATTTATAGCTCCCTGTATAGGGGAGGACACAGACACACAGACCGCAGTGCCAGTTAACACCCTTCCTGAAAGGCTGGAGATCAAGGCCAGCTTGAATATGGTTCAACCCCATCCTGACCAAGGCTCAACTGGCAGAATTTCTGATATGAAACAACCTTGAAATTAAAATGGAAAGATTTCTGATTTTACAAAGAAATTTTATAACTTAAAGAACTGCATTTACATCTGCTCTGTAAGACATGCTACTAGAGATCATTACACAGATCATTACATTGAATATATAATAATAGTTCTCTCCCAGGAGCTCAAAATTTTTAGATAATAAATTAATAGCTTCATGCGTTTATATGATTTTATGCTGGTAAAACAGGATAAAAAGGCATTATCTGACTTCAGTCTGCAGAAAGATAAAGGATGGAAGAGCAATCAGGACACAGCTGGTTAGCCTCTACCTGGCCAGAGAGCTCCTGAACATACTCCGCTAGCAACATGTTAACCAGGCACATGAAGAAGCATGTATCATCTCACACTTGCTGTCCCAAGTCTGAGGCTGGGCAAAACATTATTTTAAAAGAAAAAAATCTTACCACTCACAGAAGCTTGAGATTTCTTGTTATCTGTATACAAACAGAAAAAAACAAAGTTTTATATAAACATGTTTTTATAGGAAAGTCAGTTTCATAAGGCATTCAACCAAAGGTCATTTGCTAATACTGAACTGACTCTGTCTAAAAATAAGGCAACAGATCTTTTTTTTTTTGTTTGTTTCTTTTTTTTTTGTCTTTTTGAGACAGGGTCTCACTATGCAATTCAAGCTGGCCTTAAGCTCACTTTGTAGCTCAGGCTGGTCTCGAACTCACAACAATCCTCCTGCCTCAGCCTCCCCAGTGCTGGGATTACAGGCATGCGCCACCACGCCCGGCTTGGGCAACAGATCTTAGAACATCAACCCAGGAAGCCACTAGTACTTCTGGCAACCAGGGGAGGAGAGGTCTGCTCCTGAAAGCACAGAACCCACAGGGATCCTGGGGGCATAGGACTCAGACCCATGCAGAAGTCCAGCTGGGGCCTCAGGAAACTGTTCCAAGGGTAAGGCACACTGGGGTTGCAGTTCTAGGACTACAGGCTTACTCTATTTTTCTTTCTTTCTATGTCCAGTATCTCAGCTTGGGGTCTAGGTCACAAACAAAAAAAAATAGGAACCCCATTTTGGAGCTTAGAACTTGACAGACAATATTTCCATTTCAGTAGGTGAGGAAACTGAAAGATGCCAGAGGCTGGCTGTGGAGGACAGGTCTAGCTGGCCAAATAGTCCTATGACTACTGATAGCCCCTTCATGCGAGTCCATGAGACCCTCAGGATCATGTGTATCACTAGGCAGCCATCTTGATGAGCACAACAAGGGGTGTGTGTGTGTGTGTGTGTGTGTGTGTGTGCGCGCGCGCGTGTGTATTTGGATGCTTAGTTCCCAGATTCCTGGATTATCTTCTCCCACATTTCCCAAATCTTTCCACACCCCAAAGAAAATGAGACCTCATGAAGTCCATCTTACTGATCATTCTGATAAAAAATTACTATGGGAAGAAACAAACCATACTGACTTCACTCTTTCAATGTCTCTCTCTGCCCTCAACAATTGACACTGCAGCTGCAGCTGCCTCTACAGCCCATGTTCCAACTGTCACGAAGCCACAGGGGAATGATGAGAAGCTTGTGTCAGGAGCCCATCTACACCAATTATACAAATAGAGTAAGTAAGAAGGTTGTTGGCCGGACCCCATGCTGGTCACCAAGTCCTATTTCCTTCATGAGGAAGGAAACTGTGTCCATGGAACACACAGTGGCACCAAGGCTTCTCACTTCTGAAGTTGTCTTAACAATGAATTTTTGAAGAGCTGGGGCCACAATGACAGAACCACAGTGGACATTCTGAATCAGTGGGGAAACAATGTAAAGTGAGGGTAACCTCAGGACAAATAGGAGCAAGGGGTAGGGACTTAGGAATCAAACCTCAGAAATACAGTCTCACAGAAACATACATTAGGTTAGGCCCCCATGGGGCCATAAAACCAATTGGAAAGTGTCTGTTCCAGGATAAACTGCTTATTTAAGAACTGCCTGGAAGTTAAAAAGCAAAAATCCTATAAAAAAGGAGACCAAATGGACAAGTAAGAATAGCAGCGCCATTTTGGTCACTTTGAGGCCAACATTTCCATCATGTCAGAATTTGCATTTTTGAGGCTGAGATGTAGGTGTTGGGGTGGGGATAAAGAACCTGGAACCCAGTACCATGCAGTGAGGAACTTCCCAGAAGCAGGCAAGCAGACACTGATGCTCCAACTCAGGCACTGACTGAACAGCCCCTACTAAACAGCAGAAGAGCTTGTCTCCCTCACAGTTGTTTCATAACAACCCAGAAATGTGAAATCTTACTTACGAATGTCTCGAAAATGGATAATGAGCCTGGCCACAAGGGAAAGGTATTCGTCCTAAAAGTAAAAACAGGAAGTAGTTTAATCCCAAATGGAGAAGCATAGCCATGTGACTCCCACTCCCACTCCCTCTTCCTGCAAGCCTGCTGGCCTCTGGGGCTGACCGGAGATGTTGCAGCTGCTCTGCCTGGCTTGGCCTCCTCTGGAATCCATCTCTTAAAGAAGAGCTGTTAGACCCCAATCTGCAGCCAATAAAAGGCACAAAGAAACAAAGACACAAGATGGGCAGACAGAGCCTTCAAAAGACAGCTGCTCCACCCTAATGGAAAGAACTCAGCTGAGAGAGTAGGGAGCCATTTTAAGCCCTGCTTGTCACAAAGGGCCAAGAGCTAGCCTGAGGTCACAAAGCCTATCCAAAGCAGACTCATGCCTGCCACTTTTGCCTTTGCTTAGGAGTATGGATGTGCTTTCATTTTTCACACTCAGTCTATCACTGCGTTTTCTCTGCTGTGGAGTTATGTGCACAAAAATCTATATGGGGCGTATCTGGCCATGCTTACAGGGAATCTATATTCTTTTGCTGCCTGCACCAGCAAGGGACAGAGGGAAGCAACACTCAAAGATGGCAAGTGAAGGCTACTATTTGCTATGGCCCTATATCCAGGCTGCCATGTGTTAGGAAAGACCTAGTAAGGCCTGCCTTCCAACAACCGTCCTTTCTGCATCCAAAGACTCACTACTCCTGAGTGTTGTAGGTATATCACCACAGTGAATCTGTTCTATGCCCAAAGAAGTGATGTCTGAGTTAACTCTTACTTCAGAGAAGCATCTTCCCCCTCCATAGAAATGCCCAATCCCTCCCAGAAGTCAGGTGTCCTGCTCTGTTTGGGACAACTGTCCTCCCAAGTCACCAGAATGCTGAGTCCACCAGTCAGCAAACAGACAAGACAGCAGGAGTTTGGGGCAGAAAACAAATGTGGACTGGATGAGAGTGGAAATTAAAGAGCGCTGTCCATGGGTTCAACACCTATTACCCATCTCCACATTCCATCCTACCAGTGATTTTCCCTTATGGAAATCAGAGCAAGGTACTAAAGAAGGGGAAAAGATCAGGAAAGAGAAACTGGGAGCTCTGCTATCAAGAGGACAGAGAAAGAGACAGGGATAGGGAAAAACTGCCTGAACAAGGGGTCACTGAGAGATTCTGCCAACACTCCCAACTTCCAATGACCCCATCAATTTCCAGTTGGAAACACAATGTTCTGAGGATAAAGAGGCCCTCCATAGACAACTGCCTGAGATAAGGGCTTGTCCCTAAAGGACAGAAGTGTGGTCAATTGGGAGCAGTGCAGATGCAGGGGGACCAGAGAAAGCTCAGCAATGCAAACACAGCAGTCAAGCTGGAGAGGAAAGAAAATCTGAAACTAGACAAGTCCATACCTAACTTCTCATTAGCACCTCGGATTACCTTGTAGGTCTGTGACACTGTAAAAATTTTTGTGCAGTTTTCTCTACTACCATGAAACAGAACAGGAGGAAGTAGGTTTTAGAAGGAACCAGCTATGTTTACATTGACACAAGATATGCTAAACAGAGCTCAAGAAACAAGTTCTCAAACCCCCTGCACAAAGAGGCAATACCTTGGCAGGACCTCCTACCAGCCTACTGCCTAGTGCTATATTGGGTATCATGGTGTCATTCCTGACCTAGGGTAAGGATGGATGTTGAGATAGTCTGGCTCTGTAAACCAGAACAGATGGGTTGCATTATGCAAGAAACAGTTACCCTGGTGGCCAAGGGGCTTTCTTAGAGACAAAATCATTTCCTACACCAAGACAGGTTGTCCAGGATCACACAGGGGTTGACCCTGGATTAGCTACTACGGTTCCTTTCTATAGAAGGCACTAGGATCTAACCTCTGGGCTGGGTTGCCTTTCATTTTCTGGCTGCTCATTGTCTGAAAATGCTGGTATACTGACATTTCCAGATGGGAAAATTCTCAGGCTTTGTCTGGCCAGAGGAGGTAATAGTATTTCTTTCCATTCCAAAACACCCCAACTCTACTGGGACAGTTTCAGCAAAAGGGCTGAAAAGGGCTGAGGAGCATGTAACAATCATATCTTTGCTTCAACTCCCCTGCTCACCATCAAAAACTTAAATGTCCAAGTTGTACCCAAGACTGGGTCTTACTAGACCAAGAAGGTCAAATTCTGTAAGAGCAGCCATTACTTGGGCAGTTACAAAGTGCCAGGCATAGCTATAAAAATTTTAGATGTGTTAATACCTTTAATTCTCTAACAACTCAGCAACTCAAGTACTACTGTCATTCTTGATCCATGGATTACAAAAACAATTTTTAAAAGCTGGGGGGTGGGGCTAGGGGTGTACAGAAGGCACTTAGCACTCATGAGGTGCTGGGTCCCAAATGTGGCACCACACACAAAAAGTAAACAGAAAAACTTCACAACTTTCAACATTTGCTTGATGTGTACAGCACAAGTCTTTAGAGGTTCAACAATATATCATGGAATAAGCATCAAGAAAGCAGAAGGGAAACATGTGGTATTTAAAATACCACCCATCACACACTGCATGACCCAATGCTTTTTATATAAGCCCCGGGGAAGCAGAATTGCTTAAATCTTCACATAAAACACAAGGGGGGGGGGGGAGATCAAAGATAAACAAGTTATCAGGATGTGGGCTGGAAATGAGCCTTTTCCAAACCTGTTACCTATCTTTACTTGCGTAAAATTTTTACAACTGAAAAGATAGAACAGAGTCAAGAGAAAAAGGTACAATTTATTTTTCTTTTTTCTTTTTACAATTCCTAAAAATTCAAAATCAACCAAAACAAATGAGTTGGATATCAAAGTTGGTGGCAAAAAAAAGTATTGAGTGGCCCCTGGGCGGGGGTTGGGGGGACCAAAAACCAAAATGACATGTTCTCATTGGAAGGTCTACATTTTAAGGCCAAACCAGACTGCAAAGTAATCTTAAGCTTTTAGGCCATATTTTGTCATCAGTGGTAATACTAATTCTGAAACTAAGAATAAAGCAAGCAGTTACTCTAATGATATTAGAAACCAATATATTCAGAGTAACAGAATAGATGTATATTTAAAATAAAACTCTGTAAGGTTAATTTGAACTGGAAACATCAGTGTGAAATTATAGAGCTTTTTTTGGTTTTATTTCAAACACATGTTATTTCTTAGATCTGTTCACAAAAAAGGTCCAAAAGCAATAAACAAACAGAGCCCACAACTGCATATTCTGCATGCCATTTCCCCTACAAAAAGGACTTTAGACCAACAAGCCATCTGGAGACCTAAATGCCAGCAAGCTACAAAAGACCAAAAGAGGTCTGGTAAAAATACAAAAAGAGGTCATGTAAGGAGCTCCAAGAGTGATAGGAAGGGCCTTAGAAACCCCCACTGGGTATGTGGATGGGACTGTACACAATAAAACAAGACTAAAAGGTACCAGATACACAGCCCTGAGTTTAAAATGTTATTGAAGAGAGACCCATCCCTGGCCTCTGGGAGCAGTAGTTGCACCAGGAAGACTGATAAGGACATTCTTACACAGAAAATGCTGCCTTTGTTATTGTTTATTGGTCTTGAGGACCAGATCTAGGGCCAAATCACTGAGTATATCCTCAGCTCTTTCTTATTTTGAACAGGGTCTTGCTAAATTGCCCAGCATGGGCTCACACTTTGGATTATAGACATGTGCATCCATGCCTGACTTGTAACTGCATCTTTTTAGTCCTGGGGGTATTTAATCATTGAGTTATATCATCAGGTCTTGTATTTGTTTTGTTTTGTTTTGAGGGAGGATCCTGCTATTTATTCGGGCCAGTCTTAAACTTGCTACGTAACCTAGGCTGGCTTCAAATCAATCATCCTGCCTTGGCCTCCCTTGTGCTAAGATTATGGGCGTAAACCACCAGGTCCAGTTTCTCAGGTGTTTTTATTTAGAGACAGGGTCTCACAAAATTGCTGGAGCTGGCCAGCACTTATAAACCTCCTCTCTCAGCTTTGCAGAGTGCTGAGACTGCAGATGTGTACCACTATACCTACTGAGGAAAAGCTTATTGACAGAAAAATTCCATGTTATAAATATGAAAGAAGAGTCACTATTGAGTCCAATTACTATTTTGTAATCCATAATTAAACAGTGGAACCATCAGATAATAATGGGGAGCTTTACATGAGAACAGTCAGGCTGCCACTCTCCAAACCCACAACCACACAATACTGGCCTTGTGGGAACATCAAGACATCCAGAAATATCGAGACAAAGCCACCGTGGATGCGCTCTTGCTAACAAGACTGCAGTATAGTCTCATTACTATTTGTTTCTCAATAAAATTATAAAAAAAAAAAAAAAGACTGCAGTATACTGCGCCATTTCAATCTCACATCCAATTCATAACTATAGGATAGGGGAGTGGGAGTCACACATCAGCTCAAAAATATCAGGATCTATGCAGAGAGTCCATAGGAACTGATTCTATTTAAAAATTTGTAATAGTTTTGTTGACACAATTCACTGTTCATAAAATCCACCCATTTAAAATATAGCACTCAATAGTTTTTTTTTTTTTTTTTTTTTTTTTTTTTTTGTGGATCCAGGGGTTAAACTCAGGCCCTTGCACTTACCAGGCAAGCTCTTATTCTACTGAGCCATCTTCCTGGGCCCCAACAGTTCTTAATATAGTCAGAGTTGTACGACATTATTGTAATTGATTTTAGAATATTTTCATCACTCCAAATGGAAACTATTTCCCCCATAGTACTCTTGGCCTCAGACAACCACTAGTGAACTTCCCATTGGTAGTAGGCTAAATAATAGATTCTAATAATATATTAGGTCTGATCCCACAGACTGAATAAATGTTACCTTAGGAAAAATATATTTGAAGATATACTGAAGTTAAGGATCTTGAGAAAGGGAATATCCTGGTGGACTTTAACTGCACCTCATGTATCCTTGAGAAGAAACAGAAGGAAATTCCACATCCAAGAAGGCAAGGTGGCCAGGAGTACTGGCACACACCTGTAATCCCAGCACTTGGGAGGCTGAGGCAGGTGGATTGCTGTGAGTTCAAGGCCAGCTATGGCTACATAAAGAGTTCAAAACCAGCCTGAACTACATAGCAAATTTTCTTTCTCAAAAAAAGGTAAGGTGGGCCAGCTAGATAGCTCAGTGGTCTAAAAAAAAAAAGAAAAAGTAAGGTGACAGAAAGATAAGAGTAGATTTCACCCTGTGGAGACTAGACCCTCTACAAAAATATCACTAGCTACCATAAGCCGGAAGATACAAGGGAGATTTTCCTTAAGAGCCTTCAGCAGGAGCACAGGCTAATTAGGATAGTAACTTTGGCCCAATAATACTGATTTCAGACTTTTGACTTGAGAACTAGAACAGACTAAACTTCTGTTTTTAAATAACCAAGTTTATATTAATTTGTTATAGAAAATATAAGAAAGGAACACAGATTTTGTTAACCAGGAGTGAGGTATCTGAAAATGTGACAGTGGCTTTGGAACTTGTCAATGAAGACAAGCTGGAAGGAGACCTAGAAGCACAATAGAAAAGGCCTAGACTGTCTTGACAGGCTGTTGGGAGAAACAGGAAAATAGACTCTGCTAACCAGACTATGCCTCAGTGAAAGTGAAGGCCCTGTCTATGTGTAGAAGTAGTATTATATGCAATGAACTCATGAATTTGGCTGAGTAAATCTCCAAGCAAAGTACTTAAGTTTCAGCCTGATCTCTTTGTGTTGCTTGTAGTAAAAATGTGAGATGAACAGATAAACTGAGAGAACTAATGCACAGAAAGAACCTGGACTTGCTTTGGGAAATTTTCAGGTTACTCAGAAAAAACAAACAAGTAAATAAACAAAATACTAAAATTGAGAGATTCCCTGCTAAGAAAATGTGTAGTAATTGCTGTTGTGGTGGTGCAGACCTGCCATTCTAGCTAGCACTCGGGAGGCTGAAGCAGGGTTTCTGTGAGTTCGAGGCCAGCCCAAACTACACAGTGAGATTATGTCTCAAAAAAAATAAGAAAACAAAGAAAAAAAATAAATAAAAAGAAAATGTGTTCTAGAGAGAAGGTCAATAGTATGGTTAGACAAACTTTGCTAATGCCAAAGAGATCAAGCATGAAATTCATGAATCCTCATCTAATGACACAACTTCCATCATATACTGAAGAGACCCAAAAGTTGTTTGAGCAACAATGCCAACTTGGACTGAAAGGTTCATTAACTGGACAAAAATCAACAGGGTGTTGGACTCCCAAAATTCTACAAGTGAGAAACAAATTCATACACTATTCAACAGCAAATATGTGCCACCCTTCAAGAACAAGGAAAGAAAAGCTGGGTATAGAGTGCATACCTGTAATCTCAGCTACTTGGCAGGCTGAGACAGGAAAATTGCAAGTTTGAGGGCACCCTGGGAAACAAAGTAAGATCCTGTTGAGAGGCAGACAGAGACTGGCAGAGACACTGACAGACAGGCAGGTAGGCACGCGCACACACGCGCGCGCGCATACACACACACAGAGACACAGACACAGAAAGTCATACAGAGAGAGACAGACAAAAAGGGAGAAAGAGATCACAAGCAGAGGGCGTGGTGCCACATGTCTGATCTCAGCACTCTGGGAGACTGAGGCAGGAGGATTATAAATTTGAGCCCAGTTTGGCCAACTTAGTGACACCCTGTCTCAAAATATAAAATAAAAAAGGCCTGGGGCTGCAGCTCAGTGTGAAGGTCTTGGATTCAACCCCCAGTATCAAAAGAAAAAAAGGACAGATGACCACAAGGGCAGAGCCATAGATCCAGAAATCAAAGCCTCCAAGCTTGTAGCAATTTATTATGGCAGTCCTAAGAAACTAATGCAGTACCTAAATCAATTTGCTTATTCTGGACATTTGATAGAAACAAAATGTGTGACCCATTCTGACTAGGGGGGAAAAAAACAGACAGGATGGCCTTTAATTCCCATATGTAGCAGCCCAATGTGTGCCACCATGCTCAGACTATACTTTATCTTTCTTATATGGCTGAAGTAATGCTTCATCAGATCCTGTCTCAAAAACAAATAAGAGAACTATGCCATTTTATATAAGGGACTTGAGTATCTGCAGATTTTGGTATCCTTGGAGAATCTTGGAACCTTAGAGGATCCTCTAGAGAAACTAATTCCTAGAGGTGACAAACACATTTAGGTTAATATTTTTTACCAAGTAAGCGAATGTGCAGAAATAATCCCACTTCTAGTAACACCCAGTTTTCTCCACAAAGCCCTGAAGAGTGCTGCTGGAGGTGTGAGGACCCCTGGTTACTTTCTCATCCAGTGGATGCCAAATCTTCCTGAACTTGCAGAAACCTGGCTGCAGTGTCTAGAGCTGCCTTCCACACTACAGCATACTATCCCCAGGCATATTTATTTTTATTTTCCTTAGTCTCTTAGTCAGAGAATTCCAACCACAGGAACTAAGGTCTTCATTAAAGTGGGTGCCTGATTATCTCTTTCTCTGGTAGATATGAATCAGTAAGAGATTTGGCAAACAGTGACAGCTCTAAAGACTCCTGGGCTCATATGGTTCTCCTCTAACCAGCCCAGTAACATTCTAGGCAAGACAATTAGTATCCTGCACCCTGAGTTTCCTTTTTTTTAGAAAGAGTAAGATGATCAAATTGTTCACAAATGTGAAACACTCAGGACATAACATTTCAAGGGGACATCGCTTTAGATCAAATGGGATCTGGTCATCAGCTCTGAAGCCTTCAGGATGGAGAAGACTGCCATTGTGGACTTAATGGCTACCTACACCGGAGACATGTGCCCTCAGTCACTTTTCTCATTCCTTGGACAAATACATGACAAAAATTAAAGGAGGAAAACTTATTTTGGATCATTGTGTCAGAAGTTTCCGCACTTGTTCAGCACACTCAAAGAGAGAGAAAACAAAATGGTGTGGGGAGGTACCTAGGACAGTGATGGGAAACCTATGGCATATGCCACAATGGGCTATTTGTATCACTGAAATCTCTAAAAAGTTCACCGTTACCAACTTAGGACAAGGAGAGCTGCTCACATTGTGGCAGCCTGGAAGCAGAGAGAAGTGAAAAACATACCCTTACAGGTAACACTCCTAGTGACCTGCCTCTTCTGACTTGACCCAAATTCCTAAGAGCAAATCAACTGTATCTCCCTCTTCCCATGATTCTATCAAAAAGCCCTTTCTATGAGTGCATGAGGCTTCATAACATGCCCAGAGTGTGAAGTGTTCATTAGTGCAAAGGTCCTCTTCAGTGCAGCACCTTTGGACCTGTAAGCTCATTCTCCATCTACCAAGGCAGGGTCATCTCCCTCCTTGTGATAGTTAACAGTGTCAATTTGAGTAAGAAGTGTCCAACTAAATTGGATCAACATACTTCTGGGTGTGGGTGAGGGGATTTACTAAAAACAGAAGACCCACCCTGATTAGGCTTGTTGCCTGAATGGTATGAGAACGAAGAAGGAAGGCTTGCTTCTGTTTCTTTGGAGCTCATCTTCACCTTCACCTTGGACATCATCTCATGGCTTTCAGTGCAGACTCTTCAGCCTCCTGATACAGACTTTCATGGGACACTACAGTGGTCCAGGCCTTCAACTGGTTCCTTCAGCACTCCTGTGCATGGATAGACCTTCTGCACTCTTCCACACCTGACTCTGTGGGCAGCTACTGTAAGCCAAGCTTGTAAATTCTCATATATATCCTGCATTAAACCTGTTTCTCTAGTAAGCACAGACTAATATACTCCTCCATGACCCACAACCCTCCCAATTCCTCCTGGAGTCCTGATACACACACACACACACACACACTTCCTTATCCTTTCCCTATTTTAAATTCATTCACAGATGTGCGAAGAGTTTCAGGCAATAGGAGCAGTTACAAGTGTGTCTAGGCTTCTATTTTTTTGTAGTACTAGAGATTAAACATAGGCCCAGTACCTGCTAGGTAAGCACTCTATTGGGCTATATGTATTATCATCATCAGCCCTTTTAATTTTTTTTTTTTGAGACAGGGTCTCACTAAATTGCCCAGATTAGGCTTGAACTTGTGTTCCTCTGCCTCAGCTTCCCAAGTAGCTGGGATTATAGGTGTGTACTGTCATGCCTGATTCTTAGCTGCCAGTTTGACCTTTGGAGGTCCTCCCACAGGCCACCTGGTATGAAAGTCCTTAACTTTGTATCTGCCTCCATGTGAAGTTTGAGCAGTAAGCAAAAAGGTGGATGCTAAAAGTCTAAGTACAGTGTCTAAGTATGATATCTGTCTTGTGTAAAAATGACACAGGAATTTTCCAAAACTGCTCTTATAAATACTCTTCAATTAGTCAGGTCCTCCTTTAGAAATTAAGAGATTTAGAGCCAGCTTAATCAAAGGAAATGAATATATTAAGAAAGTATAATTCAATATGAATAATTCAGAGACCAAGGCAGAGTGAACAATAATAGACAGGGGCTGCTGGGCTCTTAGGTACCTCCTTTGTGATTTCTCAACTGCTGGGACAACCCCTAAAGTAGCTAGTCTCCATGACGGTACCACAAGAAATCAGTGGTCTTCCTGTATATACAGACAGCTGCTTACAAAAATAGGTAGAGGTGACTTCCTCTGCTATGACTTTGCACTGGTCTTAAGATTTCCTGTATCCAAATTATATTTTCGAATCTTTGGGGGACCTGCCCATTAGCTCAGTGTTAAGTGCCTGCTTAAGTAAAGGCAGTCAGGCTCAGGATATTGTGGTTCCATCCCCAGACCCTCATGCCTTTCCAGACCTACCCTTAAGGCATCCTGAGGCAGCCAAACAAAAATCCTTTTGAATCTCTAAGGACCGATATCTTTTACTTTCTCTTCTTGAAGCCAACAATAATATTGCAATGAAGTCTGAGCTATACCAACGAAGATACCAGGTAGAGGATATTCTGGGAAAACTTAATTTGTAGCCACATGATGCAGCCTTTATTGAACTAATAAAGGCTCCCTGAAAGTAGTTACAAGAGAAGTCAGAAGTGAGACCAGCAGAACGGCCCAGCCAGGCAATTCCAAATGACCCAACTTGTGATCCACAGACTCAAGAACAGTATCAACTTGTTACAGTAAACCATTAAGTTCGGAGTTTGTAGCCAGGCGTGGTGGGGCATGCCTGGAATCCCAACACTTGGGAAGTTGAGGCAGGAGAATGTCTGTGAGTTTGAGACCAGCCTGGGCTACAAAGTGAGCTCAAGGGCAGCCTCAACTACATGCCTGGCCTCAAAAAGAAAAAATTGTTTGGAGTTTGTTTGTTATGAATAGACAATAATAGTGAGTCTACATTTTGAAAGGTGATATAGTTTGATTAGCCTTTTTCATTTACTTACTTATTTATTTATTTATTTGGTACCAGGGATCAAAGTCAGGACTTTGCACTTGCAAGGCAGGCACTTAAGCCATTGAGCCATCTCCCTGGTCCTATAAAAATTCTTTTAGTTCTATGAACATATAAACAAAACCAATAAAAATATCCTATCATTAAAATACTTCCAAGTTACATATCCAATAAGAGACATATCCAAATACACAAAACCCAACAATGCAGAACCAATATTTGAATCTAAAATGGGCAAAGAGGCTGGACGTGGTGGCGCACATCTGTAATACCAGCAGCCCATAACCCCAGTACTCAGGAAGCTAAAGCAGAAGGATTACCATGAATTCAAATCTATCCTGGGCTACAAAGTGAGTTCAAGGCCAGCCTGCATAGCAAAACCGTGTTTCAAAAATTAGAAAAGAAAATAAATGAAATAAAATCTAATAGAAAATGAAAATG
>PVKA01036984.1:0-21354 GCA_004027165.1 Ctenomys sociabilis | reverse complement strand
TAATTATTGAATCTTTGATATAATTCAGCTATAAAAAAACCTGTAAATATAATTTCATGTATGCACCTTGTACAGTACCAAAACGTTATGAAAACAGTTTGCAATGTATTAATTCATCGACTCTGTATGGTTAAGGTGTCTTGAAACTGTCTGATTGACATTTATATTTTAATAAAATAAAAATAAATGGAAAAAAAAACAAAAAACAATATTAGTAGAAATATTATTGAATGGAGAAAGTAGTTGTATATCTACCCTATTTTGTTTAAACATATATATATAATATATATAATATATATATTATATAATATATATATTATATATATATATTAACCACAAATGGTCCTTCATTTATATCCCCCTTTTTTGTTTTGTTTTGTCAGAGATGGATGTTCCATTTCCATTCAAATATTATATAGATGCTTGAATTCAGCAAAACAACCCAATATAGTTTAATAGTCCATAATAGTGGGTTATCAGCAGAACTGGCAATGTCAGAAGCTGTTGACTTGAGCCTTTTATAGCTCAGCATATTAATGTCTTTACTTTTTATACCTTGTGGTTATAATTTTCTGCCAAATGGTTAAGACCAAGTTAAATCAAGACCCATGTAACTAAAAATGTAACTTTTGTATATGGCAAGGTCAGTCAAATCCCATCTGAAACCATGTACCACACTTCGTGGATCTTTTGTCAGTGTCAGCCTTGTGGATGAGTCATGGCCATTGCTTGACCAATTTGCTCTCTGTGAAAGCCTGAGAGAATGTTTTCTATGTGACTCTCCTTAGGCACACTCTGCATCATTGATCACTTTCCTCTGTGGCCTCATAATCTCCTTGATCAGAAAATTTGGGCACCACTGAGTTACAGGATATTACAGTACAGTTTGTATCCACTCCTTTCTCATTGATGCCTATTAGTTTCACATTGTTCATCTTTGCATTGTCTTGAAGATGTTGAATTATCTTTTCCTACATCCAAGTTTGTTAAAGATAATTTTATTGAGACAAATAGCAATGAGACAGTTTGTTTCAATAATTAATACATTGCATATTGTCTTAGTGGTTATTCATTGTACAAGAATCAGACATGAGATCCTGTCCACAAACACTATTAGAAAAAAAATCTCTCTATTTCATTGAATTAAGAGAAAGTAGCTGCATATCCTAGTTGTTTTTAAGAGATCTCTTCTTACCTTTGCACCACCTGTGAGGATGTCTTCAAGATGTGAAACTATCTTTACTTTCATTCAAACGGTTTGCCAGCTTGTGATTGAGGTTTTGATTTGCTGTATAGCACTTTGACTCTGCTTCATGAACTGTTTCCTACATTGCTCATTCAAGAATTCCATTATTTTTCTATTTTTATCAGTGTCTTTAGAAGCACTTATTAATTCATTATAGTTATTTTTTTACTTCAGAGATTATTTCTGATCTGACTCTCCTCTATACCTGTCTGCAGTTGTTTCTTTAGTTCAGATGTTATTCAGATATTTCAGTTGTGTGATTCTCAATTTCTTCTATGCTAGTGTGTCCTGTATTTGTTCTGGGTGTGCTTGGGGCCTGCGATTGCATTTCGTTCCTTCTCTTTTGTCATTTTGTATAGCATTGTCCCCTGACCTTTGGTTTAGAGCTTTGGTACAGTTGTAACCTTAGCACCTACCAAAATTCTTAACCATGAAAGGTTATGTGGTTAAGGCAGTTATAATTTTGTATTTACAGAACTATAATTAGGAACACTAATAATGGGTAATATTTAGCAGGTGACAAACTTTTACAACTAATGGGTTTGTATTTTAGACCATAAGAACAAACATTATGCTGTGTAGCTAAACAGATACTAAATTGGGAAATTGAGTTTTAGTTCCCTTAGATTCTGTCGGATCACCTCCCCTTGATGTTCCTGGTGTCTTCCAGGCAGACTAGCTCACCCTGATTATCTTTTGCCCCCTTTCTTGATCAAGAGAGAAAAAGAGAGGATGCTCTCCTAGATCTGGGTCTAGCAAAGTGTCTCAGCTTGCCAGGTCTGGCTCTACCAAGTTTGAACTAGTCGTGATTGTTTGGGTCTGGCTGCTGTGCTTAGCTTCTTTCTGCTGCAGCCAGTGGAAGTGAACCTGCTGTGCCCCTTTGGCAAGATGTTCTGCTTATGGATTAGTTGGGTGGACCTGGCCCCTAGCCTCTCTGTAGGGACTTTAGCAGCAGAGTTTCACACCAGGCCTGTCGGGTGGAGGAGGTTCCTGCGAGTGTGAAGATGGTCCCACACACTCACCAGGCCTGGGCTTGGGTTGGAGGAGTCCATCAAGCCTGGTGGGATGTGCTACATACTGCAAGCAGGAGTTTCTAAGGAAAGAATCCTGCTACATGATGCCTTTTCTGGATACCTTACACTTCCTGTTCACTTCCCTTTCTCTGCCACCTTAGGATCCTTTTGCTGCTCTGAAGATACTAAATTTTGAAGTGCTGGTTTCCAGAGGTGCCTCCACAATCCCTTGTCTAGATAGTGCTCACCTTGCGCATCTGCATCATCTGGGGTCCGTGGGCAAATTGGCGGTGCCCACAGATTCAGGGAGCACTGATTGCCTTGAAGAACTCTAGTCTGCCTAAGAGCAGAACCTACGTGTATAGAGCTGCGCTGAACTGTTATAGAGAAGAGGCCTTTTGGACCAAGAGCTGAGCATGCACCTTTGGCTCCTGGATCATATCCCTTGCAGATATAAGCCATCATGAGCTTTTCCTGTCTATGCAGAGAAGCTGAGCTTGAATCAAACTCCTGAGTGTACAAATAAACACTCCTCTGGTCTTGAGCAGTTACTTTCCTCCCACCTGGAGCGAGGGCTCTGCTGATCTCAAATTTCATCTCTTTATTTCTGAATCTTCTTATGGAGCTGGTTTGCAGCAGATAGTTCCTGAACCAAGAAACACTGGGCTAGGAAAAACGGTGGGTGGGGGGATCCTTGTCACTTGTGACCACAGAAGGGATAATAGTGCTTTCATGGAGTCAGTGTTCAGTACAGGAGTGCACTGGTATTGGAAATTATCACGTGTAAACTATGTGGTATGGAGATCAACTGAACTGCAAGTAAATAAACCTGGCAGGAATGGCCTGGTTTTAATGCATCTTTTCACAGTTCTGTGACTGGAGGACAGAGAATTGGGCCATGTCCTTGCTACTGTTGCAAGCCATCTTGCTTAAGAAAATGAGATGCAGTGGCCTAGTGAGTAAAGGCAACTCCAGATACTGTGTGGCTACCCAGGAGGCTTTGGGCTCACTATAGTACACAATATCTGGCTATGGGCATGGAGTTCTTCATGGAGTTAAAAATATTGGGCTGAGGGCAGAGGCTCAGAAGACAGGATGTCATGAAGCTCGCACCTGTGATCCCGTCCATGCAAGCCTAGGTGCTCAGGGTGGCTGCACTGCTCTCTGGTAGACCTTGGAAGGGCATTGGAATAAAATCAGTCAGTCTGAAGCCACTCAGAGGCTCAAGTGTTTAGCTGTCTCATGCTCAGCCCCTGGGGCAGACACTTCCACTCTGAGTGTGCGAGGTGGCAGAGATGACGAAGGCATCTCCAAAGCAGATATCAGAGACCTGTGCACATGCTCTAGGGGCCTTGATGGGACATACAGAGGCCATATAAATCTTCTGCATGCAGTGAAGCTTCGGAAATTGAGTGGTGAGATGGGGGACCACGGGAGTCTGCCATGCAGAATTGAATGCAGGGCACAAAAGCTGCAAAGCTACTTGTGAAGAATTTTCATCTGGCCCAGGAAGGCAAATGAGCCAGGATAGAGGGTGTCCAGAAGACACCCACAGCCAGAACCTGCGCAGAATCATGGTTCACCATTCCCCAGACCTGCAGAGGACCTTATGTGTCATTTTAATGAGAAGGTTTGACAAAAATCTCCTTACCTCAAAATTTTTCTCTCTTGGACCCACTTGAGGAGGTACAATGTGTGTGGACTCAGACCATCAAAGAAGCCTGGGTCTAAAATCACCTTGAGGGGCTGCTGCTCACTGTCGCCTGGCCCACTCTTCTATTTCTCTCTTCTTAGCCTCAGAAGCTTAGGCTTCCAGTAGGTTTGCAGCCCAGACTCTCCTGAAGTCCAGACTGTGATGCAAGGCCTGTAGGTCCAGGATTTACAATTTCCAAATTCTGGGGCAGCAGCAGGTCAAGCCCATGTAGCACAGCTTGTACTTTCTGCATAATCCTCTTAGACATGAATGGATGTTTCTAGCTGTAGATCTCTTGTTTCATAGTGTTATTACCCTGAGGCGGGGAGGGCAAAAAAAGGGATAGAAAAGCACCATAGCCTTCAGGCCCCATGTCCGCTATGAAAGACTTCCATTGAGAAGCTCCCCTTGCCCCTGATCCTGGACCACATGGTTATGTCCTTGTCTTTCAGCAGGCTCTGACTTGCACCCTGTAGGAGTGTGGGTGGTGAATGGCTTTCATCTTGGTGAATTTGCAAGGCCAGTCACCAAGATGTGGATGAGCTTGGTGGGATCCTTGGGCTAGTAGGTAACCAACTATTGGCTCTATGGCCACAATGTTGGTTGGCTTTCAGAAGGCTTTAACTTTCCTGATCCATATCCATTTGAGATTCTGCTTTCCAACCAGTGCAGATTCTCAGACTTTAGCCACTAATCCTTACTGATTTTTAGCTTCCTCCAGATTTAGACATAGAAAGGGACTTTCTGTTACATCTGAGAGGCAAGAATGAAGACTGGATTGGAAATCCATTACACCATCACTGACTCCATGGCATTGCTGCGTTTTGCTTCCGGGTGACCACATGGCTCTGTAGATGAGAGAGGCCCAAGTGTTTGAAGCTGCTGACACTGTGGGAAATGAGAATTTACCAGGACATGTTTTGGATTTGTGCTGCTGCATCTTGTTTGAACTGTCAGTGATTTTACATTATGAAGAAGGCAGAGTGGGTGCCAGTGAGACTCGGTAGAATAGAAAGAAGGACATGGTGTAATCAAAAAGCATGGTGAATGTTTGAGTTTTAAAGAGTTGATAGAATTACAAGTTTGGCCAGTGAGATGGCTCCATGGACTAAGCACTTGCTTAGGTAAATGTAGGGACTGGGGTTCCATCCTGGGAACCACATACCATGAAAGCCATAGTGATCTGAGCCAGCCATCAGGTCTTGGCATGGTGGCTGATGCCTGTAGTTCTAGCACCAGGGAGGCTGAATACAGGAGAAGCACTTCAAGTCCAAGCTGTGCAGAAAGCCTGTACCAGATGTATATGTTAAAATAGAGAGGAGTTGACTTTGAGAGTCAAAAACCTAATTTTACTGATAAAGTGAATGCACTGAATGAAAACAGTCACGTCTTATGAGCCTGCCTTTCTGCTTTGTGGCATTGCAGTTACCCTGACTCGGGAGAGCAACTTTGAAACTTTAAATGAAAGGACAGCACCCTTTTAAACTTTTCTGGCTTCTCCACATTCTCCCATCTTGGCTCCTTGGGGTGTCATGGGGTCCAAAACAAGATGCCTTTCAGAGAATGAAATCTGTACCTGCGAGGAGGAGATGAGCGGTTATTATCTGGTGGTATAAAATCGTAATTAGTGTAGTTTCTAGATTTTACCTTTATTCATTCATCCAGATTTCATCTGTAGACTTCCCTGTACCCAAAAGGAAGAGGCTGGTGTGGCTCTGCATTGGCATCTAAGCACGGGAAGACAAGGGCTGCAAAGGTAATGCAGGGACAGCCTGAGATGCCCGTGAGAGCACGAGCCTGCGATGCCCCAGCCATGCGAAGAAGTGAGTTCAATCTACCAAGATTCAGGAGTTGTACTCAGTTTCCATGTGGGAAATCCTGCACTGTGCTCTTGGGTGTGATGAGTACCACATAAGGGCGTGAATGCCGGAATCCTAGGGCCTGGACTCTCACAGTCCTTCATTCAGACTGAATGCGACTCCACCAAACTCCCTCCATGAAGTCAGTCTGAAATCATGAACCTGCTCAATGCATCCCATGGAAACGGGAGCAAGAATGCTTCATTTAGTAATTGTGAGGTATTTGTTGTGGTTCTCTTTCACAGGCTTTCCCCTGATTTTCCTTAAACTTAATGTGTCTGGGATGAAAGCTTTCTGACTTTTGTACCAGGAAACCTGAAGTGTTCCTGTCTTTACCTTACTCTTCACTGGAAAAATTCCTTATGTCCAAGGACAACATTGGCTAGAAAATGAATAGGTATACTGATGGTTTCTACTGTGCTTGAAACAGAAATTTTAAACTTCTTTGTGATGGAGTTATGCTGCAGACTAAACATCAGAGCTGATGTGGCATTGAAAACCCCTTCTGATCATTTCCTGCAGCGTGGAGGTGACACCCTTGTCTCTAAGCCATGACAGACTCACCCCTGATTTCAAGGCATTTGTGAAAATTCATGGAACCTCTGAAACCAACATGGTGGGTGATACTGAATGCTTAGCCTCTCATTTGTGTGGTCATGTGGTACTGAGGCTGTGCAAAGTGTGGCAGCATTATGAGAAACATGGGGGTCACCTTTCAGGACCAATGAGGCTTCTTTATAACTTTCATGGTGACTCCATAAAGTCACCTTTTAAATGACACAGGATGCAAAACGCCTCATTCCATGCCTGGAGCTAGGCTGTCAGTAAATGAAGTGACAATGCCACAGACCCTGAGAATCCATTCTTAGTCTTCAACCAGCTAAACAATTGGAGATCCTTGCTCACAATGTCAACCTGCATGAGTATATCCTATGAATCACTCATTTTTTCAAATGGAAAATCAGACTCAGAAGCCAAATGATTGTAGTGAGCCCTGACCTGAGGTTTCCCTAAGGTTCCCTTTTTCCTTTTCATGAATGGTAAAATTGCAGCAAAGCCATATGACATCATTTGCCCAACCGCAGCTGGAGGTCTCATGAGAGCATTTATTGAATGTGTTGAAATGAGAATCAAGGAGATAGAACATAAGTTCTCAAGTGTCTCTAACCTGCTGCTCCTAAACCAGTCACGTAAGTAGTGCTCAATGGGGCAGCTCCCGTGAGCCAGCAGGAGGCTTCTCAAGGCTGGGTTAGCTGTAGAATTGAGTTTTTAGCACCAGTTTCAGTGTTGACTGAAATGAATTCATTGGGCAGGAGTTTTAGCTACAGATACACAATGAGAGTAATGGTAATAAGGACCTGGGGGGGGGAGTTTACAGGGGCTCAAATTTCTATGGCTACAATGGAGGCCAGGCTAGCCATGGAGAAAGTGCTGCCACCTCAGCAAGATTCATACGGGTGCTTTAGATAGGGAACTCATGGCAGCAGTTCAGGATGGGGGCGGTGGAGCCCTCAGAGTTTGGCAGTTCTATGTTCATCTACACAGATGGATTTTGAGAAAATTCTTTGAGCACATCTTAATTTCATCTTGGTTCCAAGTGGGTGGGGTATAGCACTATATCTTGAGTGTCCAAAAGTAACCTTTTGTCCTTGAATACCAGGCCTCCTATTGATCTGTATATGGCTGAGAATGCACTAGAAGTATTACCTAGCTCTGGTAGACAGAAGGCACTTTGTCCTACAGATTCCATACGCAGCATCACTAACCCCCACATATGTGCTATGAGATTGTAATGGACACACGGGCAGCGGCTTGTGTGCCCACCTAAGGTGGAGCTGTGTAGTTAGTAGGCTAAACACTGGAATTCTCCAAGAGATGTCTGCCCACAAGTGCAGCTAGGTGTTCCCCCAAACAGTTTCAGAGCCCTGACGCTGGTCACCAGCACTACCAGCCTCTTATTCTCAAACTTTTCCTGCCTTGTACTATCTTTAGCAAAACACCAGGTTGGCTTTAGGTAAGCACGAAGGGGAAGACCACAGTGGCTGAGGATCCCAGTGTGGGATTCCCCATGTCTCATATTCTCCTGTGTGATTCTGTTGACCCATAGGAGTTTGCCTTCATTTGAAGGGATTAAATATTCTTAGAGCTCATTGTCACCAGGCAAAAGTCTTGATCAAAGTCTTGAAGTCTCATTGGTGCACACTATCTTTCAGATAGAGGAATGACTTGGGGCAAGGGAACCAGGAACTGAACCCTCAGCGCACTTGGCAGCTAAGGTGATATTGCAGGAACTTCCATTTGTAGGCTGAGTGTCCTGTCATGGGCTTGATTTCAGCCTTAAGTTTTACCCCAAGGAAAACATCCCATTTAAATTATGCAAAGACAGCTTGATAAGTACCCTACAAATACCAAGCTCCTTATTGTTTATGACCCAGAGATTATGTGAATTCAATGGATATGAAGCCTTCTACAATCAAAAAGTGTCTGGGGTTTGAACTGGGTTCATCAAACCGTGTGGAGAGTGGGAAACACTTGTGAGTACGAGCTTAGGCTCTGTGTGTGGGAAATGGTGCTCAGATCGCTCTGTGCATGACTTTCTCTTTCAGGAATCTAATTGGCCTCAATGACTTCAGATTACAAAAGGGACAGCAGGTAGCTGTTCAAAGCCCAGCCTTCACCTTTCCCCTCACGCATTCTTGTTGTCTGTCTCAACTTTCAAGCGTTTCATTTCTGTAAATCTAGGACATAGATCAAAGCAATTGCCCCATGGCCTGAAGCTCACCAAAAACACTGATGTAGTGAATATGGCTCATCTGAGGACATGGACCGTCCCTCCTTTCACCCTCTTGTGCTTTCTTAGCAGCCACTTTTATGCCCTGGTCATACTGCATACGTTGTTCTGGTAAGTTACACACATTGACTGCCTTGATCTAATACTTTGTTTTCAGATGAAGAAACTGATGCAAGGATAGACACATGATCTGGACCAGAGTTCCAAGACAGACTTGGGATCAAAGATCAAAGCTGGGATTTGGATTAAATTAAAGTGAAATCTGCTTAGTGAGGATTCTGATAAATGTGGGAAATCCCACACCCAGCTATCTAGACAGCATTCCAACACACTTTAAGTCTGTACTCGAGATCAAAGTCTGGACCTCTTCCTTGCTAGACAGGTGCTTATGCTGCTGAGCTATCTTCCCAGACCTGCCAGGCAACATCCTAAGGTAGCAAAATGGAACAGCAGCTTTGTGGCCAGAGGTGGTAGTTGGGTGGTAGGGAGAAGGCTGCTAAGAAAAGGGGAAATTTTACTGTCAGGCTTGAGCTGAGGTGTGAGAAGCCACAAACACAGCTGTCGTACATTTACCTGAGCCAGAGAAATTCTAACCGTGGGCTCCTTGAGCCTTCCTCAACTGCAGGGAATTTGAGACTTACTTCAAAATTCGTTGGGTACAATACAGAAGGACACATATCTTCCTGAGCTGGAGAAATTGCAACCATGGGCTCTGTGTGCCTTCTCACATATTCTCCTCTGTATTGAGGGCCTCTTGTCAAAGCAGGATACATTCAGAGTGGACATTGGCGCACTATTCATGGGTAGCTCAGGGCAACTGGTGTAAACCAGGAGTGCCTGGTCATGCCACTTACTAAATGCACCTGGCATTAAGCCCACTTCCTGGGCCCAGCTGATAGTTGTTTTGGGGAAAGACATACAGCCAATGAGCAGTGAGGACAATACCAAGGGGTGGGTCTCCTGGGAAAAAGCACTCTATTCCTTCCAAGCTCTGTGAGCTCCTCAGGAAAGAGGTTCCAGGGATATTCACTCTCTTTCCTGAGCTGTTCTAGCTTTTAAGTAGCTTCAGAAGGAATCTAGTGCAAAAAGGAGGGCTCCTTTCCTCCCTGAAGCAGTGTCAAGTTACTGGTTGAATTCTGAAGGCTAGGCATCCTTGCACCCAGGATATGAATAAGGAGCATAACAGAGGGAAGGTACTCGGAGGTGGGAAGTTCTTCACATGAGAAAGGGAAGATGGTGGAGGGGAGTGGTGGGAAGGGGAGAAAGATTTTTATGGAAGAGATAGTGAGCAGAAAATTGGAAATGGAGGGTAAGAAGAGTTGGGGAAAGAAGCAAAAAGGATGCTACATCTATGTTCAGATTCCCTGGGATTAATCAGAGCATTATGTACCTTAAACATGGGGTAACATATCTCTTAAAACTTCTTCTACAAAAGCAACTTTTTGTGCTCCAGAGACAGCTGCTTTGAGTTAAATGTGGGCAGGGGTTTCAATGCCAAGGTCAGGAGGCCCTGGAGCCATGAAGGGGCCCTGGGTTCCTGCAGAAAAACCTCCACGGGCTCTGAGTCCTGCAAGCCAAGCTCTGAAAAGGGCAGGAGAGCTGAGCTATTTGGCCAGGCATGGACATCTGCAAAAGCTTGCTTGCTACTGTGGGGCTGAGAAGGGATGAGTGACCGCTCTGCCCCCTCAGCGCTGTCCTTGAAGCCCTAGTCCATAAGGGGCCTTAATGCTCAAATCTGAGGATCAGGTGGGACATAGGCACATGTTGCTGTATACCTTTTATCCAGAGAAGACCTGAGCAGACCCCAAGGGGTGAAGAGTAGCCTGTTTCCCATGAGCCATAGCTGTTGCGCTAGCTGCTACCCCACAGTGCTGTAGTTTCAAAACCACCCCCGACTTCCTCCCAACTTACCTCTACCACCATACGTTGTGCTGATCCAGAGCAGCTGTGGGGACCTTCGGGGTTAGTGGAAATTTGCTGAGGGCTGGCTCCATAGCAGTTAGCAACTTTTGGTCTCAGTGAGACCAAAGTTGGCCGTAGGAGTGCCTGCATTACTGAGCACAGTGATAACTTGGTAGACTTTCGCAAAGGGCTGTATCAGGGGCCATTTCACCCCTCTTGGCTGTAACGGTGGATACGCCAGCTGTTGGGGGCCTTGCTAAGTCCCTATCACCCTTTGCACATCTTATTTCTGAACTCAACTGTTCTTTTTTGATCTCTTATGGGATGGAAAGTGCCCTTGGGGCCCCTGGCATTGGGGACTGAAGCTAAGCTGCCTCTGAAACTCTGTGAAAAACACCAAGATGACTGTGGCCAAGCAGAACCTTTAGACTTTATGCTATCGAGACTATATACTCATCAGGCTTCTTAGAGAGTACAAGTGGTGACCTCCCAGGTAGCCGGGCTTCCTGAGACAGCCAGGTCTGGGCAGCTGGGGTGGTCAGCCTGTGAACCCAGTCAGATTTCTTGCCTGATTAGTGTGGAATGTTGGCTTTCACATTCAAGAATTTCCAGCTGGCTTGGGAGTGAGTTTTGATAACTAGAAGTTTTATGGTGGAACAGGAGGTATGAGGACTTCATTTCAAAACCAAGTACCGGGCGTTTCCTCCTGTGAAGGCTTTAGCAGCCATCCCTCCCTCCTCCTTTTCCTCCAGAGAAGGGAGGCGGTGCTCACCTGGAGGAGAGGCGGGGAATGGGAAGATGGGATCAAGATCTGGTGTGTGGGTGTCACAAGGGGCACATTTTGTGCTGCTATACACAGGTGGAGATTCAGGTTGGCGATGAAGGAGACCTGTCCTTGGGGCCAGTCCTATGCTGCACCTGGCGCCTCCTAACTTGCCTGTGTTCTCTGCTCATCCTGCACAGCTAAATTTGGTGTAAGAATAATACCAAAGGATGTTCAAAAAGTCTATTTGATGCTTAACAAATCCAACCTCCTAATACCTAAGGAATGTGTTAAGGTTCATCTTCACGGGTCTGCAGAGAGTGGAGGTTAGAGGCCTCAATTTTTTTGAATCCCGTGTGTGCAAAGATGGGTGTGGGGTGCACCATGCGTGGGCTTCTAGGGCGCTCCTGGGCAGGAGGGGCAGAGTCGTTGACCACTTCCTCAGGAAACAAATCTAAAGGAGGCTGAGGCTCTTCCTGTGCCCAAGCCCAAAGCTGAGGCTCAGGGCATTGGCCAGTTTTAACATCTGCTCATGCTTTCATATAAACAAGCTCATCCTGAAGTCTTTGGGAATAAAACTGAAACCAACTAAGATGACCTTTCAGTAACTCAGGCTATTGAAAAGCTGTTACCGCATGGGTGCAGAGCTCTGCAATGCTGAAGAATGAAGTGAAAACCAAAAGAGGTTTCAGACAGTTTTCATTGGCAATTGGGAGGCTCACTCCTGAGCCGGGTGGGCGGCTACCCGGGCCCTCAATGCAGAATCACAGATAACTAAGCAACACAACAACTGCTTAGTTAGTGGCTGCCTTTCGCAGGTGGCTCTGGGTGTACAATGGTCCGTTAGAACTCGGGCTTCTAATCCAGTTCAACATGGAGAAACTGGGGAGGTAGGGGTAGAACTTATTGTGGAATCTTAGCAAAACTCAGTTTAGAAGGGAAAGACTGCTCCTGTCTTTAGGAAGTGGATGCATCCCATAGTGCTTGAGGGGGTTTATTGTCCTAAGCACCCGGTTACTGTCTAGTATCATCTGACTATCCTTGCAGGACTTAATACTCAGCTGAATGGGCTGTGTGTGCATTGCTACCACCGAGGAAAGTTTCGAGGCATTAATATTTACACGAGGAAACATTACATGAGTTCATATCTCCCAAATCTAAAACCTAACAATCTAGGAAATTAGTCCAATGAAAACTTTATCTTTTTAATATTTTACCAAGAAACAGCAATGAGACAGTTTCAAAACTGATTAGTAGGACAGTTTCAATAATTAATACATTGTATATTGTCTTAGTGGTTATTCACTGTACAAGATGCAGACATGAAATCCTGTCCACAAACACTATTACAATAAATCTATTCATTGAATCAAGAGAAAGGAGCTATATATCTATCCTATTTTGAATATACAGATACAAAATGGTCCTTCATTTACATTGCCTTTTGTTTAGTTTTGTCTGAGTATTTCATTATCATTTAAATATTATAGGTGTATGAATTCATCAAAATACTCCAATATAGTCTAGTAGTCCATAATAGTAATGAGTTTTCCATATGACTGACAATGTCAGAAGTTGTTCACTTGAGTCTTTTATACCTCAGCATATTAATATGGCTTTTTATACCTTGTTTTTATACTTTTCTGCTGGATGGTTAACACCAAGATAAAGCAAGACCTATGCAACAAGAAATGTAACTTTTGTGTCTGATAGGGTCAGTCAGATCCCTTCAGGATTTATCCTGAAACCCTGTACCGAAGTTTGTCAGTGTCAGCCATGTGGATGAGTCATGGCCCTTGCTTGACCAACTTGCTCACTGTGAAAGCCTGAGAGAATGTTTTCTCTCCATGTGACTCCTCAGGCACATTCTACATCAACAATCACTTTCCTCTGTGGCTTCATAATTTCCTTGATCAGAAAATCTGGGCCACAACTGAGTTATATGATGATATAATACAGGTTCTCCTATGTCCTGAGTCTTTACTGACCTTGCAAGGCTAGGGTGAAAACGTTGGCCGACCTTGCAGTCCTGACTTTTCTCCAGGTTTTAATCTGAAAACTTAGTTAAGTAACCCTCCAGAAGAGAAGGTTATTACCTTGCAACAGAGGCTGTTGAGCTTAACCTCACTATCTGTCTGAATATCAAACATCTTAGAATAACATGGAACAGGTATTTTCCATCAAGTGTTGATCTATTAAGCTTTAAGTCCCTGCATAATATGAAGAAAAAAAAATACTAAAAAAATAAACAATTACATATTTTTACACAGAAATTGAGAAATCTAACCACATACAGCATTGTAGCACTACAGGCCTGTGACCATTAAAACCTTAGATTGTAAAAAATAGAAACTAAGTATTTCCTAAGAAAGTGGGAGCAGCTTAATGCCATGCACCCATCTTTCACAACACAGCTTTAGGGTTTAAAAGATACAAATCCATCAGTCTTGGGAACCAGATCCTTGGTGACACTCCAAACAAAACTCATCTTCCCTTGCACACCTCTTAATCCTGTACAGGAAGCAAAGCACTGCAAGGCACACCTGTGAGGGTGGAGGAGAGGCAGCTATGTTTAATGAAGTCCAAGAACAAAGCAATGGTGGTTGGATGCCAGTGGCAGGTTGTGTGCCTTGCACATACATCGAGCTCTTAGGCTCAAGAGTGAGAGAAGGGAAGGGGGATGTGCATGTGCTTTGGTCTGGCTTTTCATGGTGCTCTCCTAACATGGTTTCACTCAAGTAGGCAGAGGAAAGCAAAGTAGATTCCTCTGAGTGCCAGCTGTGCTTGGGTGTATATGGGGTGTCGAAAAGGCCGGTCTTCAACCTCTCCCCATGAATTTTTGCTGAGTAGTCTTTCTCCACCCAAGGGAGGAGTCCACATGGTGTGAAGGAAAGTGAGTGGTACAAAGCCACTCTTGGAGAGTTGGGGGGCAGGTAGAGCTGGATAATGGCTGACTGTGGGGCAGTGGTCCTGTTTTAGGAGTCTGAAGTTTCAGAGACCACCTCCTTGGCTCTAGTGGCTGTTTCTGATTGGGTATCAGCTCGCTGCACAAGGTAGGGGGCAGGAAGACTCTCTTGCCTGTCCTCCTCAGAATGGTTCCTACAGAGGAAAGCAGCTATTCTGTGTAGCAGACATGTGGCCTGGGTGCAAAAGACAAGCTAGGCTCAGGTTCTCCTGCTATGGAGATCCTACAGTGTCCTGGCCATAGTGATCAGGGAGGGAAGAGAGTGCCACCTGAGCTCATATGGGAGGAGGGGGGCAAATTGCTCAGCCCCAATATCCGATCTACTATAAGGTATCCCTCATTTTTGGCTCTGGGTTGAAAATGATTAACTGGAACTCCAGGTCTGTAACTCAGTTGAGTATGATACATTTGGAGAAAAACTGGTTCTTCATTTTAATTTACCTGGAGCTCAGCTTAGTGAACGGGGCTGCACCTTACATTACCTGAGTTCAACCCTCATCCAAAGTCCTAGGTCACATCTATTCATATTTCAATTCCCATTAACGTGCCTGACCAACTCTCTGGCCCTTTGCTTAGCTGCCTGCCTCCAAGTTATTTACCGTGGATTTGTGACTTGTGTCACCTGTCACTTTTGTGCTTCATATATCAGTTGCTATCCTAGAAATTCCAAAGTTTTATTGTATATTCAAGTAAACTGGATGTTGCTGGTCTTCCTTCTGATTCATCATCCATCCTAGTCCCCTGTTTCTTACTGCAAGACTATGACACGAGGGAAGATGAAGCATGTATGCCACACGTTTTCATGCTAGCTTTTCAGATGGTATCGAATGTTAACCTCCTGCAGGATGGGAATGGTCCCGCAATATATTTATCTGAGTCACTGGGCTCACATACTAGTAGATGGCGTTGTGGTGAAGTTGTACCATCTTGTCCTATCTCTGAGGCTGCATGAAACCTCAGCTCTGTTTTGGCACAATGTCCCACCCTTCCAGCCTGTGTGCCTGCACCATCACCACTGGAGTGCCTCTCACCTGGGCAACCAGACTCCAGCAAGTCCTCCCTCAGGCCTTGCAAGATCTGGTCCCCCACCCCCATACACATGCAGACTGGCTCAGGACATGTTGTCAGTTGAGGGTTATAATGCCACCTTTGTGCCGGCAGTGTGCAAAGCACACATGCAGGAATTCGGCTGCTCCTGGGTGCAGGCCTTAACACCCTCATCCAGTAGGGTGTTTCACCAATGCTGTGAGTGGCTTGTATACTGCGGCCATAGATGTCTTTACTATGGAGTTCTTTCCTTGAGGCTCTTGCACTGTTGCCCCCAGAAAGTTCTGCTTACCAGGCCAGATGCAAGGAGTTCATGTCCAATGTCCACTGGGAAACGGGCTGTAGGCCGAACTCACTAATAGTCACCATGTGACAGCCCACCACTAGAACCACTGTTGCCTTCACGTTGAGATCAAGGCCCTGCACATCTAGTACAGTCCTCAGTGCGTGCTGGCAAGTACCGCCTCTGCTTCCAGAACCAGCCTGAGGCTGGTTTGCCTTGATTTTTCTTACTCTCTGTCAGTCTTGGTGGGGTCAGTAGGAGCCACTGGAAGCCAAGGCTGGGCCTCAGTCAGATTGGCATGCAGCCCTAATCCTCTATGCCTCGGTGAGTTTAGAAGAGGCTTCACCACTTGACTAAAAGCATGGCCAATCCCTTGCCAGGTTTCCTGCCCATGCCCTGAAGTAAGGGCCCCTTGCAGGTGTCCATTTCATAACTCGCCTCTGGTACTTCTGGCTCTAGGATTCTGTGCAGTGGTGCATTTTTTCTGGGTCACCTGTACAGCATGCGTGTGGTCCACCCTCACATTCTCTTTAGAGACTCTGGTTCCTCCAACTCCTTCACAGCCTGGGACAACACCCTATCTGCCAAGCCCTGTGAGGATGGCCTAGAGGTCTGGGCCAAAGGCTGGACTGATAGTCTTTCTGGATCCTAGGGGATGGCAAGTTGCTTCCAGGCCCTCACACTTGGCAGCTCCTTTCCTTGCATGGTTTGAAGACATCTTTCTCTGGGATCACCAGCTGCCTCCCAAGGGAGCTGTTGGTAAAGCAGAAAGAAACCAGGGTGGGATGAAATCCCCAGTTTTCAAAGGCTGCCATTTTTCCTCATATCCCAAGCCAGTGAGCTGCTTGTTGGGAAATTTAGTTTGAGTTATAGTGGCTGTGTACCTGCTGAGAGGTGCATGAGAACTAAGTTTCCCACAAAACACTGTGGAAAACAGACTGTAGGAACAAGGGTCATTCTTTTAAATGCATAGGCATGAATGGCAGGAAGAATTCTGGGATATGTAGTTTGTTCTGTGGTGCCATGGATCCTTCCTGTGGCCTGTTTAGTACCTGGGATTAGATGTGCACCACTGCACTAGGGTGGGAAATGTTCTTAGTTTTGTTTGATGCATAGGAATTTCTTTCGAGGTTTGAATGGGCACTTTTCTTCAAGGCCAACGTTAGCTTGTCCCTCTGGATCAAGAGCTGGTAGATCTCTTCCTACTGTAAGTCCAGAGGACGTTAGGTCTACTGCACACTATAAGGTAGATAAGCCCTCCCATATAGACATCATATGGATTCATAGTCTGGGTTTGGGAGTATTTTGAATCATGAGGGCTACTGGAAATCAGAACCAAGACAGTCTCTCTGGCAAAATGTTATGGAGATCTCTTTCTAGGGACTGGCTGGCCCTCTTGGCTTTTCCAGAAGACTAAGTATCTCCATGAAGAATGGAGGGTAATACCTTATTCCTAAAGCATTTGCCACCCTCTGAGTTATTTGAGAGGTAAAAAGCTATTGCCACTCTGAAGGGAGTGGGGTACACCAAACCAGAGTTTTGAGAATCATCTTGACTACCCTTGTAACCATCTATCACCAGGTAAGGAAAGTCTGATTGCAACGTGTACATATGTTACTTAGGACCAATATTTATTTAATAGCTTTTACTCAATTTAATGAGAAAAAAGATAAAATGGCAATTTAACAGTTTTAAGAGCAGTCAAACAGCTCAGCAGGTTAAAATGCCTGCAAGCAGGTACAGGGGCCATGGGTTCGATCCATGGGCCTGCCATGCCAGACCTGACATCCATTGAGACTGGGCATGGTGGTGTGTGCCTGTAATCCCAGCACTTGGTAGGTTGTAAACAGGAGGATCATTATGAGTCCAGTCTAGTAGTGAGACCCTGAACACCCTGTAGACCCTTCCCTAAAGTACAGAAATGAGTTTCAAAACAGGTTAGTAGGACAGTAACAATGATACATTGTACATTGTCCTCATGGTAGTTATTCAGAAGGCAAGATGTAGACGTATCTTGTCTAAACAATATTAGTACAATCTTTCTTATTGGACTTAGAGAAAGTAGCTGTATATCCTGACTATCTTGTATATATATTCACTACAAAATTGTCCTTTATTTATATCCCCCTTTGTTTTGTTTTGTCAAATTGTGTGTTCCACTGCAGATAGAGAAGCTGTATTTGGAGAAGTCTTTAAAGGACCTTTTCATACTTGAAGCCAGTGCAAAGACTGTAGGTACTTGAATTCAGTGAAATAAACTAATATAGGGACCAATATATAAATCGAACACATAATGGGTAAAAACTCAGCTTGCCACACTCTCCAAGGAAATGAGTGTCCTGGGCCGATCTAAACATTGGCCTCCCTTCACTGTGGGAAGGTAGAGCCTGTGGGCCTTTGGGTGGGCAGGATAAGGAATGTGTGGCATTCTTTGCCTAGCCAGGTTGTGAGGGTGGACAGGGCTTCCTGAGTCATTTGGAATGGAGGCCTCTGATCGTTTAGAGGAGGATGAACAGGTGGAGAAGAGGTACTGATGCTATGTGGGGTACCCGTGCCAATGTTCCAGTAGTTCCTATCTCAAAAGCATGCATGCTGGAAATGACCTGGTGTCCCAAGACTGATCCCCTCCCCGAGAACTGTATCTTCTCTTGACCCTTTCTAGGCCTCACATGAAACTGATCCTGCCTTAAGCTTCCACATAGCCTTAAACAGATGCTGGACTTGGGATGGACGGAAAGTGGACACAGACCAGGCAGGTGGCTTCGGTTCTCATCGTTACCTATGAGACACATGTCTATAAACTGGAGACAGGGTTACAGTTCAGAGTTGCACTGTCAGCTGTAATAGCTGTGCTACTCAGTAATGTCATGAGTCACTTCACTTGTGGGAGTAGTTTTCTCTCCACAGACCAGGCTAGTAGCTCCTGTATGGCCCTTTGGCATGTCCTGTTCCCTGCAGTTTTGAGAGCAAACTTTCAAAGTTTGGGCATAAACCTAACTCTGGTGCTTTTGAATCTCACTACTCTTATTTATTTCCTTGGGCTTCAAAGTTAACCCAAGCCCCACAAGCCTCCTACTGAGGTGTTGACCCTAATCGCTTCTTGATAACCAGACAATTATTAGCAGTGGGCCCCTCCTAGGGTCTGAAGTACACTAATGAGATGTGAACTTCCCATGATCTAAGCCAGCTGAGTAGAACCTCCTGCTTGGCTCTTGAATACTGAACATCTGTTGGTCTCTAGCAGAGTGACCATTGCCAGCACTTGCCTCTCTCACTCATACCTCAGGTCCTGGAACAGACAAGGGCTTCTCATGAGTTGCCCACTTTAGGCTTGGACATTCTAATGGGGACTTGGCTGCTTCCTGTCAAGTTTCTACTGAATCGTCACCTCTCAACATCACTACCACCTCTTGCCAAGATGTAACCTCTGACTCCAGTCTGACACCTAAATCAACTCCCCTTTTAGGGCTAGGGTTTTGCACAGGGTATAAGGCATGAAGCACACAACTTGAGGCTGGGTTCCTTGAAGCAAGCCAGGATAACTTTCATGAATAGAGGGCAGATCCGAGGCTGGGAAGGCTTGAGATGCCCTCACAGCCTTGACAACTTTTAGCCATGATGTGTGTGGCTTCCTCAGGTGGGGCAGTGAGTTGGCGAGCAACTCTGGTGGTGATCAGCTCTTAGGGGAAGGACCCTATGGCAAGCTGGAAGGAAGTTGCTTGGAGGCAGCATCGAAGCTCCATGACAAAGCTGGGTGTCAGAAAAGATAATGTCCCTGCTGGCGCCATTATCAGGCTAGAGAACCTCTGGTCAACCCAGGGTCTGGTTTCTGCACTCAAAGACTTCCCACCTAGAATTGAACAAGTGTCTGCTTTGAAGTGGATTTGAAACTGGAGCAGAAAATCGGCACCTAGGAGCTGAAGAGGATGAGAGTGGGACTCCCAAGTCACCTGCTATGTACCAAAAACTAAATGTAGGAGCAGAAACAAGGAGCGTTCTAGCTTCTCTGTACCTGGATCTGGATTCCTGGGTTTACTCTGGCCCTTGGTATTCATGCTTGATTTATGGTATCCTGGGGGATCTGTCTCCATCTTTGACATCAGTAATCAGCCAAGCTAAATGCTTAAGTCAGTAGGATGTGTCTGGCTGAGCCATGCTATCTAGGTGCCTTAGTTGATTGTCAAAAGTTGTTTCATGACAGTCTCTGTGGAGATGACAGCATCCAGGCTTGAGGCTTCATTTTCCTGGAATGAAACTTGAAGCATTGTACAAGCCAGTGCAGTCATACTCTGAGCATCTGATGGCACTCTCTCTGTGGAAGAGTCCAGCAGGGCACTGGGGGAAACATGAGCTGTGGTCCAAGAAGAGCTGAGAAATACTTATCTGACTGCATTTCTCACTTCCTGGAGTTAGGGAATGGGTAACTGGAAAAGCATTCAAGGAGAAGAAGTCCTAGAGTAGAAACGAGCTTGGGAAATAGCACAAGAAGCAGAGGCTGATGTGCTGGAGCTCAGTGAGTAGCTGAGGGCATGTGTGGGTGCATGAAGGCAGAGGTTGGCCAGGTGCCATAGGACTCTGTGAGTGGCTTAAACTTCATTTCCAAGGCAATGCACCTTTTCACTCATTTGCAGTTGATTGGATTACAAGGAAGCTACTGTAGTTACCCAGAGAGAGGAGATGGCAAGATGGAATGGGCAGGGTTGCAAAGTGACACCAGTCTTGTGAGAAGGGATTTCAGAATGATGGAGGAACCAGAGAATGCAGGCTCTGAGTCTCAGATTTGTGGACTCTGGAGACAGAGGATTGAGAAGCGATAGAATGGAGTGGCAGCTTATACCTGCAGTACGAGACAGCTTCAGAAGCAGTAGCTAAAAGAGCAAAACCGCTATGGTTTAAAATCCTGTTTCACTCTTGGCTGCATGTCTTCTTACAAAGCCTTGCTGCAAGGAGACAGAAACGTGTCTAGATCGCACTGTCCACAGCTGCTAGCAGAGGAGCACAGTGACCTGGCATGGGAAAAGACAGCGAGTTCAGTGCAGTCCCCAGTCTGTCCTGATCTGGTAATGGCGATCTTTCTGTCGAGGGTTGCACACTCGTGTCATGGCAAGTAACACGTGTGTACATTGGATGGAGCTGTCCAATTGTATAACCCCATGGTGGCAATTCCTTAAATTTCAGTGTGCTCACAAATGTATGTCAGAGTTCTGTTTTTCCAGGGATGGCTTCTGGACCAGTTTCCTCAGAACTGGGCCTTCATCATTTAAGACTGATGAAACTAGAGTTGAATGTTTTATCTGGGCAAGGAAAAGCTCATGGAAGGAGAAAGGGAACTAGCTATTTGAAGGAAGCATTATCCACTCATAGAATCTCAGGGCTGTGCTCAGTGGTCCAAGAGTCCTCCCAGTCTAGCCTTCAGGACTTTGAATGTAATGTGTTAAATGGGAGTTTGTGGAAAGGCTGATTATTCCTCTTCCATGAAGTTAGAAATGCTTCCTTGAGATCAATACTGTTTTGCGTTGGACCAGTGCTAGAGATTTTACATTGATTTCTGAGAGAGGTGTGGCCACATCAACCTCCCAGTAATGCTGGCTGAAGGTGAAGACCTCGGTGCTCCAGAGTGAAGGTTCTCATTGGCCAGAACTTTGCAGGTGTGGCATGATGGTCCTCTCCAGATATGCTCCGTCTTCTCAGAAAGGTGCACATAGTGACTGACTCACCCCCATGATAGGTCCTTGTTCACTTTGACTTCGGGTGGGATTTTCTGGAGATCTGAGATGCACCACAAAATGGGC